>JAMKCH010049661.1:0-27519 GCA_023653785.1 Ophioderma brevispina | reverse complement strand
GTTTGAAGGTTTGTAACGCGATGACTGTGAGTTTGCAAGTTTGTGACGCGATGACGGCGAGTTTTGCAAGTTTTTGTGACGCGATGACGGCGAGTTTTTGCAAGTTTGTGTGACGGATGACGCGAGTTGCAAGTTTGTGCAACACGAATATTGAATATAAATAATAAAGAACAAAATAAATACACTTAATAAAATAAAGAATACTTAAAATACAAATCAAAATAAAATCGCCGTCATCCGCGTACGCACATGCAACTCTCGCCGTCATCGCGTTTACAAACTCGCCGTCACATATGTGTTGATCTAAAAGGGATAATCCCTTCCGCAATCTCTCTGAACTCCTGGGTATTTTCGCGTTCTTAAATATAGTTTTTTTTCTAGTGATTTCATTAGTCTAAAAGAAATGATAAGGCTTTCCAGACAAAATGTATTCTCTTAAACACTACACCTTGCTAATTACACAAATCATTCCATAATTATTTTCATTAGAATACTTAGTAATAGTAGGAGTTTACGTGCTCATCCATTTGAAGGTATGTGGAAATGGACACCTGTTATTCGACCAGGCAAGAGGTGAACCGGCCACTGTTTAAGTACAGGTGTCGTGTTTACGTTTAATTGATAATAGCTGTTCAATCCAGGTTATGATACAGAGGCGGCGCCAGGGTAACTCATAGAGAGGGTGAAACATTAACAACACGATTAACTCAATAATAAAAAATTATGCTTAAAATTCCTGCTTTTCCTGACTGTTTTAACGCTCAGGCCACTCCCACTCCATTGGGATCCGCTGTTATGATTGATACCTTAGGCCAAGTGCATAAAATTATTGAAACTATAGAATCGTGAACATGTTACAAGTCTTTTTAAACCACATATGAAAACTGGGCAAAAAATGTTCAATGCAAGACCAAACGTACGTGCGTTCCTGAATACCATAAAAATACCATGAACTGCAAAACCAAACCTATGTGGGCACTTACGTTTTGTCCCTTTGCATTAGCGGAAAAGCACATTGCCAACATACGTTATCTCGCTTTCTAATTAAAACTTTTTAATAAGTTACATATCTGTCACCCATTGTTTAAATTATGCGGCGAATACATCCGCTTTTAAAATTACAAAACACTAAATTTCGACAAAAATTGCCAACTTATATTACGTTTGGTCTTGCATATCATCAGGCGATATTTAGGCTTTTAGGCTTATTTAGGCAAAACAATCTTTGCTCTTAACACAACGCATTAATAAAACATGCTGATGACGATATGTTAGAAAAATATCACGGTAATATATGTATATTCCAAGCTCCTGCTATTGCTTTTCTTTTCTTTTCTTCACGTTTTACATTTCATTTGTAGATTCTCATCTACGCCAACTCTGCACATACCGCTCGTGTATTTCTTTTTTCTCTTCACGGTCTTATTATCAACACTCTTAATCTCTTTTTGAAATAGCTATTTCTGATCGTACATTTGTCTCCTATGAGTTCTATAATAACAATAATTCTAGTCACATATGCGCAAAAATGAACTTTGGCGTCTAACAGTTGATGTTTGAAATTGGCCCAAAATTGATTTTTTATACAACCGCCAGTTGTATCCTAAGAACTGATATACATTTTATTGAACTAAATGTTTTTCGGTATGATTACTAACAAGAATGTATAATTTTTCGCTAATATAGATCCTTTTGTTTTTTCACAATACCGATCTTGATATAAAAAAAAAAACAATAAAAATTCCGCTATTGATTAAAATGAGAAGTGTGTTGTTTTCATTATACAATATTCGAAGGACTTTTAACTGAGACTTTTGAAATTTTATTCCGCATTAACGTGGTGAAAGGCGGTGTAAATACGAATATAATTATGTTGTGCCCTCCCTTCTGGGTAGGACCAGTTTATGCACCTAGACCTGGCTGTGACCTCTGGCATTAGGCTGGGCGCTTTCTCTATGGGTCCCTCGCCCACTACCTCAGATCCTCGTTGGGGGAGGGTGGAGTTTTCTCCTCCTCGGAAGCCCTCCGATCTTGACAGTCCTAGCCTCGCTAGTGTGACTCGGCAAACGGAGGCTTCAATGTTCTTTGGCGCGTCGTCTCAGCTTCTTGCGACGCGAGTACGCCTGCTTCACACTCATTCACTCTGCGTCCCCTTAGCGCCGATCTAGCCATGCGGAGGTCTCTAATGCCAAGCCCGAGTCACATGTACGCCTCTGCGAGGTCGTTCAGTGATTCACTGCTTGGCTTCAGGCGGAACGCGTAAGTCGGATCAGCACTCAAGTAATCTCAGGCGACGATCTCCTCTCGGGGATCTTCGGCTAAGAATGAAGAAGAAGCGCTCGCGCTCTCCTCTTCTTCCAGCCTTGCCGCCAACAGGCGAAGTCGACCCCGCCTCAGCAACCCAAGAAGCCGCGGCTACTTCTTCTCATAAGCCCGGCCAAAGGGGGCCCGAAGGCCTCTCCCCCTCCCAAAACAGCAAGTCGCCTGGGAAGGGGAAAGTCTTCGTCCTTAGGGAACGGCGGCGCGGGGTCTCTCCTTCGGGAGGGAACCGTTGGCCACCGCATGGGCCAATCCCAGGTGGTCGGGCCGCTTAAGTTTCCTCTGTGCGGGATTGCCAGCCATTTCTCTTCTCCCGCACCTTGGTGCTGAGTGTGTGGAGCGGGGGTAATCGCATAGAGTTCACCGCGACAATCCCCCAGCGACTTTTCCATGCGCGAGACCTAATCCCCGCTTTCCCGGGGGAAGCCGAAGAAACAAGTTCTTCTGGCCGAGGGCTCGGCCCTCCTGGCGAAGGGTGCCATCTCCCTGGTCGACCCCCCCTTCACGTAGGGGTTCTGGTCGACGTTCTTCTGTGGCTCCCAATAAGACCGGGGATTGGCCCTCCCATCCTGAACCTGAAGCCGTTGAATCAGTTCAACAGGTCCGAAGAAGTTTCAGGATTGAAACTCTCGCGTCAATCCTGCGCGGTCCTTTGAAGGACCGGGCTCGTCTTTGGATCTAAAAGACGCCTATCTCCCGTCCCCGTCCGCAAATCCGCTCCGACGGCGGGCTCCGGTTCCAATCGAGGGCCGCGTAATGACGATGGGCCGTGCCTCCCCTTCGGACTTGCCACCTCCCAGGTTCTTCATTCACGATGGTGGACGCCGGGAAGTGTTTGCGCCTTCCTCCTCAGCGCATGGGGTCAACCTCTGCATGTACCTGAACGACTGGCTAATCTACTAACGGGTTCCGTCGCCCCCAGGCGAGGCCGACATGGTCATGTCGTACCGTTCAGGTTCGTGGCAGAGGTTTGGCTTTTCATTGTCAACTTTCGACAAGTCGATCTTACCCCCTCTCAGACCTGAGGTATCTGGGTGCTTGCTCTGGCTGCAACTGCTTCCGGGCATTATGCAGAACCGAGACGACCGAGCGGGATGTGAATGTCGTGGTTCAAACTGCGACATCCACGGTGCGCTGCTTACGCAGGCCCCGCTCGAGACTGTCTTCGCCTTCTACGCCTTGATGGCCAGTCCTCTGTCGACCTGGTCCCGTTAGCTTTCGCTTCCATAGGAAGGCTGCTTCAAATGCCACCTCGGGCTGCACTACAGGGCCGATTCAAGTCACCCAGATTCCCCCGCGTCTGATTCCCTATCAATGTGGGGATCCGGAAAAACCTGCCTGGTGGTCCAACCTCAACCTCCCCAACACTGACTCATGAATCTCTTTCCCTGCGCCTCCTGTCGATATTGGTCATTCACTACGGACGCGTCAAGTCGTGGTTTGGGGGTTTCCACCCTGAGTCCTATGCGCTCGGGGCCGTGGTTCACAGACCGAGGCTTTCAGGCCATGTCAATGGCCTCGAATTGTGGGCAGTGGAACGTACCCTAGCTTACTCGATGCGATGTTGACCAACTCCAGTGTCCTATTACGAGTCTGACAACTCCACCGTGGTGGCCTACCTCAACAAACAGGGCGGGACTTTCGTCCCGTTCCCTGTGCCCCTCGACCGCCATGCGAATCATAAGGCGTGGATGCGGATCTGTGCCATCACATGTCCCATACACATTACCCGGGGGGCCATCAAACTTTCTTGCTTGTGCTTGTCCGACGATCTGGTCTCTCTCGCTCAGAATTACGGGCCTCGGAGATGGAATGAACCGAGATGTCGTGCGTGAGGTCTTCGAAGAGTTTATTATGTCCCTCAGAGTTCGACCGTGTGCGCCTCGACCTGGTCACCAGCTCCCTCTGGATTGCAAACCCGGACTCACTAACCCGGTGCGTACGCATCGAGACGCTCTGGCGATAGACTGGCGGGTGTTCAGGCCTATCCTTCCCGCATCCGGTCTACATCACGTGGTTTCGAAAATCGGGCGGGAAGGGCGTGCTGTGTCATCCTCATCGCTCCCTTTTGGCCGAAACACCTTTGGTGTTCGTCCGATGGTGGATCGCTTGCCGGCTCTGCCGCTGCGTCCACCGATCCGTCCGGACACTAAGTGTCCCTCCGTACGGAGGGAGCGGGCAGTCTGGTCCCTGGATCATCTGTCGTTGACTGCGTGGCCGGGCCATTATCCTGCATCGATGCCTGATTCTGGCTGGCTTTTCGCGAGGGCTGCCCTCGCATCATATCAGCGGGAATAATGAATATCCACCATTGGGACGCTTACTCTACGCGTCTTGGACCCTACTTCCGCTGGTGTGAGCAAAGAGAGGTGTCTCCGAACTCGGGCATCTGTAGCCTAGTATCGCTGAATTTCTCACTGATCGCTTTTATAGCGGACTTGAAACCTCGACGGTTAGAAATTACACGTCCGCTATCTGCGATCCATATGGGTTTTTTCGGATGACGGATCTACCATTAATGACGATGGCTCGATCCGTCTCCCCTCCTAGAGGGGATGTTTAATAAACGACCTCCGGCCAGGAAGATGGTCCCTATCATATAGGCCTCCCTGAGGTGACCTAACACTGGTCTTCGTACTTTTTATTGACGCCTCGTTCGAGACCGCTGGCTTAGGCATCATCAAACATGTCACCATCAAGACGGTCTTTCTGGTCGCGCTCTCCAATCGCCTCTGGGAGACGATGCTCGGAGATCAAGATTATCTCTATGTCAGCGTCTGAGTTCTCTCGGGACAGGATCAAATTGTTCTTAAGGCCCCGGACTTTCTGGCACAGAACGAGTCATCCTCATTCCGACACTTAAAATTATCTACCCCCTTACCCCCATTATCTTACCTTAACCCGCGAATTGCATTTCCACTCTTCGTGCGGGAAGATCGCGCTGTGGTGTCCCGGTCTTTGCCCTGGAGTACTCCAAACGTAAAAACTATTCCTGCCTCAGGGCCTAACCTACTCTTTGTTTCTTACACACGCTTCCCCCCATGGTCCAGCGTCCAAAGCGCAATTTGCTAGATTTATTAGCGCTGAATTACTGATTCCAACGCCGTGTAGGAGCTTCACTAGCTCGAGCCCATTCGGTTAGTAATATCTCGTCGTCATTGGCCTACCACCGCGGAATCAGTATAGAACTGCTCCCACTGGTTCCGATTGCCAATTTTACAAAAATCGTGAGCAGTTTTCTTTTTCATGGTGTAGTTTTGGCAAAGGTCTGGGGGCTGTTTCTGACAGGTTCGGCTGTAGTCTTAACCCATTAGTTGCTAGAAAAGCCCCTTCCAGACTTGCTCTAGAGTGGTGCCGATTGGCCATTTTTGAAAATTGGGTGAGTAATTTTCTTTTTTCAGAGAGGTGTAGTTTTTGTGCCAAGTCGGGACTGTGCCTGTACAGGTCTTACTGTATGTTATTGTGTGGTCGGTGAGCATGTGGCAAATTTGCAAAAAAAAACGCCACAATTTTGTTTTCTTTCTTGGCAGCTTAAAAAATCGTGGGGCGGTTTTGGAATTGGGGGGAGGTCCGTCTTGAACACAATGCTAGCGATGTAGCTGATGAGTTGGTTGCTCATCACGAGTGGTTATGTGCAGTTGGGAAAGTGGTCGGCAATGAGGACAGTTTAAATCGGCGACTAAACTTGGCGACTACAGAAGTTGTCGTGTTTAAAGGGATTATCAGTGATATCTAGAGAAATCAAAAAAATTGAAATGCCATGTTTTTTACAACTTTAAATCAGTTATAAGTGCGTACATTCCATATGAAAGAAAAGCACACTAATGGGCATAAACCACCACAATGGGGAAAATGGTGTTAATGTTACTAGTTTAACTTTACCATATAGCAACCCCTCTTTCAATTTAAGGTGAAAAAAAAATAACTTTTTCCGTTTAACACCTTATTTCCACGATACGTTATTAGTTTGAGAATACCATTGGAGTAGATAGGAATGTGTAACAGTTTTGGGAAGAATACCCTCTAATGAAAAGGTAAAACTTCAGAATCTACAAATACTGATTGAATCCAATTGGTGTATTCATAAAGAACAGATTTTGAATTTATGAAGCTAATTATTTCCTCATGATTCCATGGACTTAAGCTCATATGGACGCTGACTTTCATGACACCAAAATAGATTCATAAGACCAATTTGGGAGTCCTTGGGGGTTATTAATTTTCATATGAATCCACTGGAATTCACAAATTGAATTTTGGCTTATGATGCCAAATTTTTTGGGATAGCATCATACAAACAATTGGACTCATGAATCAACTTTTTATTCATGAGTGATTCAGATGCCAAAGTGGGCTGGAATGTTATTTGGCTTCATGAAGCCATCTGACGCTATTAAAAGTGGGGGAATAAAAAAAATAAATGACGCCGTTTTCAGTCTCCTAGGAATACAGCCATCACGATCTCACACAGGATCTTGACACCATCCTGTCATCTTAAAGGATCTTTTACCATGCAACAACTTCCCACATTCCCTAAACTTCACCCACCCATACTCACTCTCACTGTCACAGCCACCTCTCAAATCCACCACCCCCACTAACCTCTATCCCCGAGGTATGTGAAAACAAAACAAAAAACACTCCTTCACTGACTCCACCCCATCACCACCAAACTGTTCCTCATGTTCCCATCCCTCCAGTCCCTTCTCACAATCTTCTTCACACCAAATCTCTTGCCAAACTAGGGGTCACTCTCTTCATCTTTGTGCATATCCATGGATCCATTTCCCCCATTTCTCACACCACACTGAATTTGCTTGTACTCCCTTCCCACATTAACCCCACAGGGGTTCTACCTTACTCACTACCACCTCCCTCTCCGCCCACTCTCCAGCACTTTTGTCTTCCAAGGTTTCCTCAGACCCTTACTCTCGAAAGCCTTCTTCCATTTCCAAATAACTTCTCCCATCAGTTCCCTCCATGTCTCAAATCATTAAAAACCACGTTATCTGCATACAACATCTCACTCAGCAAAACCTTCTTTTGCACTCTCTGTGAACACATCAATCCCAATTGCAAAAATCAATGGCGAAAAGTACCGAACATTGATGCACACCCACCTTGACCTCCAACTCCTCTGACAACTCAGACCCCACTCTAACTGCGTTTTGCTCCTTCATACAAACTCATAAACTGCTCAAACCCACTACTTCTGGTTATCTCTCTTCTCATCGCCCACTCCATCACTTCCTAGGTACCCTATAAAATGCCTTCTCAAGTCATAAAAAAACATATACAGCTTCTTCCTTAAGCGTGGTCTTCCTCTGCAACACTCTTAAAATAAAACACTGCTATATCGTTCCCTTCCTGGCATATACCCAAATTGCATCTCATCAACTTTCACTATCCTCCGAAATCTATCTCCAGAACCCTTCTACACAATCTTCATTGCATGCTCTTAACAACTTCACACCCCTATAATGCACCACAATCATTGCATCGCCTTTCCCTTTAAAAATTGGAATTACAACACTCACTGCCCACTACACCGGCATCCTCCCCCATCCAACACTTCTGACACAAATCCATCATCACCTCAATCCCTAATCTCCAGCGCGCACTTAATCATCTCACGCACTCCACTTGAGGTCCAACCGCCTTCCTTTTCATGTCTCTGATTTGCTTCACCACTTCTTCCGGATGACCCTCTTAACTGGCCCTTCCACCACATAGCCTCTACATTATGATCCCACTCATTATCCTCTTCAGATTTCTCCCATAGGCCTCTTTCCAGACTCTGCCTCTATCCTTCTCACTGAAATTCAACCTTTCCATCACTTCCTCTCTTACATCTTTCCCCTTCAAACATCGCTTCCGATCTTTTTCATTGCCTTCACTATCTTATATACCATGTTTGGATTCTCTCTCAACTAACTCAGCTCCTTCTCTGCCTTCTCCTTCAAACTTTCGCCCAACCACTTTCTTTGCTCGCTTCCTGTGGCCTCTTATGATTACCTTATTCTCCTCTGTACCATTTTTTCTCATATCCTTAAATGCATTCTTCTTTCTCACTATCGCCTCCCTCACCTCAATCATTCCACCACCCTGTATCTCTCCTGTCTCTCACCTTGTGTTTTCCCACACACTTCCATGAACATGCCTGTAACACCCTTTCTTTAAGCAACCCCTTGTCAAGTCTGACAATTCAGTCCCCACAAGCTCCCCTACTCTCAGCTCAAAAAATTTCTTTCTTGTCTCTTCTTCATTCAGCTTCAATCTGGTCCTCTCTAAGGCACTACCTGCCTCACACCATTTTCACCTTTCTCTGATCCACATCTGCAACCACTAACCGGGTTGCAAATTTTCCAGGATTACCTTAAGACACTATCAGTGATTTGAAAAAATAGTTTGAAATGGAAGGAATAGCTTCAAAGTGAAGGATAAGATTTGTGAATAATTTACCTTTACCAGCTGTAGAATTGGTAGAAAAGAAAGAAACGGCATGGTGCCCAAGATACGTCCTTCCATTCAATTACGTGTTGTAGTAAGTCCGAACGAGACAGAATGACTAAATCTCGATTCTGGCCTTATTAGGTTTCTTCGTGGTTCTTATCATTTGCAGGGTATGTTAGGAGACTTTACTTGTGACATACATGTAAAAAAATCTGACTTGTTGGATGATTTTTTGATTTGTTGATTTAGCAAATCACTGATAGTCTTGAAATTCTTCAGATATTTCCTCTGCCTTCTTACCCAACTAGCACAAGATCAATCTCTGTCTCATTCCATCCTGAGCTATATGTCACTTTCCTTTTGTCCTCTTTCTATGACCATGTATATTTGCAACGCACATCTTTCTATCACAAAAATAAAGCAAACATTCTTACGTCCAAGATTCCTCTCTCCAAACCCATTTTCCTCCAGAACACCTTCGAAACTGCGATCCTTTTCCACATGCCCGTAAAATCACCAAACATAAGACCAATCACCAACAATTGCACCTACCATTCCTCCGCCAACTCATCATAAAAACATGTTCCTTTTCCACGCCTTCCTTACAAACTGTGGGCGCATAACCACAAACCCCCCCCCCCCCCCCACCCACCACCTTATAACTCATAACCGATTAACGAGAAAAAACCATTATAACTGTTATCACCTATCGCCCTCCTTCCTTACCTCCTCCACCTTTTCACATAGCTCCTCTTTCACCAAGCCTCCCACACCAACCCAATACCTTCAAGATTCCTGCCCAACCACAACTTGTACCTTCTTCCCTCGTCCCCCAACCTGAATTTAGATAACACAATTTTAAACATTACACCTCCTTACCTTCTTACTGTTTCATCATTGTCTAAAAATAAATACAATTTCGGCCATTGTAAAAAATAATGTGTTTTTATTCAACAACCAAAAAACTAATTATAAAAAGTAGATTATCGTGAGGTGCAATCTTTTGGAATAATCTTGATGATGGGGAAGAAATGTTCCCACAAACCGAAGTTGTATACTTTTAAGAATAAGCTTAAAGAGGTGGTTTTTTTAAATCTCTCCTTGGCTTCTTTGCAGGTTTAAATCATGTACTGTAAATATGTATATTTAAATAAGGTATGTTATATCTTTGTGTGTTACAGGTATATATTGATTTTATGTCCACGGCCACAAGGAAAAAACAGCATTGGGTTGATAGTGGGGGCTTCCGAGGTTAAATAAAGTGAATTGAATTCAATTAATGGGAATTTTGGTTACTTAATTGATACCAATGGAAAGATAAAACTTCTACGCTATCACGTGGTACCAAATTTATGGGAAAAGGATGTTCAGTAAAGGGGAAAAAGAATCATAAAAAATCTTTAAACTTGTTTTCTCGATGGTTCAGCCCTGCAAGAAAGTGTCATTTTTATTTGTTCATTAAATTAATAAATGACGTCCGTTTCATGGGAAGGTTTAACTGCGTGTTGAAATTTTTGCCCAATTAAATGTGTAACATTCCGGGTACTTTTACATTTTTGAACAGGTTAAGGAGCCTAACTTATCTAGAAAAATGCACATTTGTCAGGGGGGACTAATTCCTTTTTTGAACTGTTGTTGTTTAAATGTGCAACGAGAGATTTCAAATAAACCAAGTATCCCTTAAAAAATGTGAAAATTTGATTTTTTGCCCTGATGTAAAACTTTCCATCAAATATACTCCATATCTCAAAGGATTAAGCCGAGACATGTTTCTCATGGTACAAAATTTGTATAGG
Source organism: Ophioderma brevispina (assembly GCA_023653785.1). NCBI lineage: Eukaryota > Metazoa > Echinodermata > Ophiuroidea > Amphilepidida > Ophiodermatidae > Ophioderma > Ophioderma brevispina. Next base: position 16,951 of record JAMKCH010049661.1, on the reverse strand, counting down.
AGCAAATACGAAGATTCAGCCTGTTTTATATTGAAATATAAGACAAAGTCAAAATACTGTTTTTCTCTCTTTTAAGCATTTCTGTAGCCAATTACAAGGTAAGGATCTATTGAGTGTCTAATATAGATGTAATTACTATTATGAAACAATATCTGGGTGCCTCAAAAAATCTCTCATTGCACCGTTACTGTAGAACTATGACATCACTGGTGGTGGCGAAAACACGACTTTGCCAATTATGCTTTGTATGAATGTGTATATTTGTCGTGCCTTTCACCTGGCATCTTGATATGACGACGGTATGAACACTTAAACTTTAAAGGCTCAGTCACACAGCCGATTTTTTTGCTAGAAAACCACTTCCAGACTGCTCCGACTGGTGACGATTGGCCAATTTTCAAAAACGTGAGCAGTTTTCTTTTCATGTGTAGTTTTGGCAAGGTCTGGGGCTGTTCTGTACAGTCGTCTGTAGTCTTACCCATTATTTGCTAGAAAACCGCTTCCAGACTGCTCTAGAGTGGTGCCGATTGGCCATTTTTTGAAAATTGTGAGTAATTTTCTTTTTTCAGGTGTAGTTTTGGCCAAGTCTGGGACTGTCCTGTACAGTCTTCTGTAGTCTTGTGTGGTCGGGAGCATGTGGCAAATTTGAAAAAAACCACCACAATTTTTTTCTTGCAGCTTAAAAAATCGTGGCGGGTTTTGGAATTGGGGAGGTTGGCTTGAACACATGAGTACGGTAGCTGATGAGTTGGTGCGCATCACGAGTGGTTGTGTGCAGTTGGAAAGTGGTCGGCAATGAGGACATGTTAAATCGGCGACTAAACTTGGCGACTACAGAAGTTGTCGTGTTAAAGGGATTAGCAGTGATAATTCGAGAGAATCGAAAAAATGTGGAAATGCATGTTTTTAACTTATAAATCAGGGATAAGTGCGTACAATTCCATATGACAGAAAGCACAATAATGGGACCAGAAACCTACCACAAGGGGGGAAAATGTGTTAATGTTAACTAGTTTAACTTTACCATATAGGCACCCCTACTTTCAATTTAAGGTGAAAAATAACTTTTTCCGTTTAATTATTTCCACGATACGATATTAGTTTGAGAATACCATTGGAGTATATAGGAAATGTGTAACATTTTTAAAAATTAGAACAAAGTATTGCAGATTGGTCTACTATGGCTTGTAATACCATGGTAAAATCATATTGTAATGTATTACCAATTCTGTAAAACACAACATTACAATACTGCTAATGTGACATGTCAAGGACAGATACATGCGAAATGAATGGTAACATTAGCACTCCTCGCCCTTGTGTAACTTTTAACCAATTATCTATAATAGCCACAGTGAAAACTGCCATATTTTGGTATCTGCTATAAGATGCACAATATATCATAACATTAGCACCATTGCCATCAAAAGAATAATAACTTTAGCAGGGCCTCCATCCAAATTCTGTCACGATTAAACAACTTCCATCAAATAATTAGTAACGTTAGCGTAATACGACGATCGACATTGGATAGCGCCATGCAGTGCTCGCGCTAAGGATTTTATTTGTGTAGCAATTTTTGCAATCTTGCTTTGATCATATTGATAGTGCAAACTTTTTTTTTTTTTTTTTTTTCAAAATCAATATTTTTGTTTTATAAACTAATAATTGGACAATCAAGTATGATTTGCAACTGTCTTGACTTGCCATTTAGCCAATTTGAGCAATTTCTGGGAAGCCCTTTTCATTTTTTTTAAATTACAAATAAAAAGTGCATTTTACATTTAGGTTTTTGGACTACTACTGGGAACAAACTTGATTTTTTTGTTTGGCCTTAACAATGAACAAATTTCAGTGGCTATAGGCCTATATCCCAAACATCCTTTTCGGAAAAAGACTACATACCTGACGATCACCGCAAAAAAGGTGGTAGCGTTATTTTTCTTGTTAGATCTAGGGGCAATTTCCCCCAAAACAAAACGGGTCCGCTCCGTGATTTTTGAAAAGCGGAAAATGCAGTTAAGGGACGTTAGGATATGGGAATTGTCACTTAATTGGTTTGTTTCACCTCATTCCACAACTCAACGCCACACCTCTGGAGTAAGCCACAGCATCCTTGATGCTCTCGTCTATAATAGCCACAGTGAAAACTGCCATATTTTGGTATCTGCTATAAGATGCACAATATATCATAACATTAGCACCATTGCCATCAAAAGAATAATAACTTTAGCAGGGCCTCCATCCAAATTCTGTCACGATTAAACAACTTCCATCAAATAATTAGTAACGTTAGCGTAATACGACGATCGACATTGGATAGCGCCATGCAGTGCTCGCGCTAAGGATTTTATTTGTGTAGCAATTTTTGCAATCTTGCTTTGATCATATTGATAGTGCAAACGTATGGGGAAAAATTGCTACACAATCTTAAAATTGCATAGCAAATGGCAGAAAATGTGTAGCAAACTGCTATACTAAACAAGCTATCGCGAGCCCTGGCGCCATGCATGTACCCATTGCGACAACATCGTGCACGTGTAATCTATACAGTATGTGTATCCATGCATGATCATCTATCGTGAATACAAACAAGCACAATGGCTTTTTGCCCCCAAATTAAGTAAATCATGGACAAATATGTATCAAACATGATATTTAATCAACAATAATGGAATTCCTTTAAAAATATGCTTGAACATTTTTAGAAACATTGTTATTGAATGGTAGATTTTTTCCCGTCAAAATTGACGGAAATATTAAAGTAATGTTTATGAAAAATTGTCAAAGTGTTTGAGAACGCAAAATATGTATACAGGTATATATAAACTATTAACAGTAATTTCAGTAATTTAGTAAAAATATGCGACATTAAGAAAAATTGCTGTTATAGTACCCATTATTGTGCTTTCTGTCATACATGTATAATTGCTTTAATGTAGAAACACACCACCAAATAGTGAAAAAAATGAAGTGTTTGATGAAATTTGTCATACCGTCTCCCACAAAGCGACGGCGTCTCAAAATCTGCACTAAACAGGTGATTGTGGTTTTACACCAGTACAGAATGAACAAAGATCAATAATGTTTGTGTTTGAGGTCAAACTGTTTTGATCTTGGTGCACAATATCACGCTGAAAATCTGTGATATTCACCGGGAAAGGCTTTTTTGATCTCAAGTTGGAATTTTGATACGCACGTATAGAAATTACAGAATCAGATAAAAAGTACTGCCTTGCCTTTAATACACGGATTTCAAGCCAACCACTTGCAGGTTATGTTTGCATATCCATGCCATGTAACAAAAATATAAAAATATGAATTTTGATGATTTTTTGGATGTTTCAGATTAGCAAATCACTGCTAATCCCTTTAAGGTCTGCGACTGATTGAGAACTGAACAAGTGACAAGCTTGATCGCCTACTGCTCAGCGATTGAGCATCTCTTGTCTTGTAATTTGAACAAGACTGCAGCCGATTTTGAATGTGGTCTTGTCTAGTTGGGAAGAGGTTGGGTCGCGTCGCGGGTTGTCTTCATGTGACGGTACGGTCATACCTTTTTTGGCGTCAACAACTCGGCGACCAATCGACGAGCAGTCTTGAAAGCGACATGTCACAACTTGTGCCGTCGCTTCAAGTTCGGCGACTAATCGGGGACTGAACAAGTGGCGTCGCCAATTAAACATGCTGGATCTTGCTGAGTCCATGATGCTGTCGCCTACTGCTCGGCATTTCAGCATCCCTTGTCTCGTTGACGACGGGGATACTCGCAGACTAATCATCCCTGGTCGGGATAAAAATTGTAAATTTTGCACGTTTGAACAAGACTGTAGCCGATTTTGAAAAAAAAAGCGGTCTTGTGTAGTCGGGAAGTGGTTGGGTCGGGAGCTGTCTTCTGTGTGACTATACCTTAACAAGCTGTCTCGACCCCTCATCTGCCTCAAATTGACCGCCAATTTAATTACCCGCAGTAATAGGCTCACACCGCTCATTCATCCCGCCATTCATAAAACTTTTCTGTGCTAGAGACTAATCAAGCTAATAAATGAGTTGACTATGTGCAGGCTGGGACCGAGACTAATGATTGAAATTTCTGTCACAGAAGTGAAAGTTAGGAGAAGTCGTTGTTGATCAAATTGTCACGACATTTTTTGCTCGCGTTAAGTTCACAAAATTCAACAGAATTTTTGGGATAAACAAAACAAAAAAATTTTGATTTTCAAAGGTATTTTTTAGTTTATTTGTTGGTTCTGTGATAAATACATCAACACAAGGAAAATTAAGCAAAGTAGGGCGATTTAGGGCGATTCCGTGTTTTCAACAAAGGCAAGACCCGAACTCGGTGCATCCCACTGCATTCCCGTGCATAGGCGTGTAGGCCCTGATAAACCCATGTGCTGGTACATCAGGGGCGGATACAGGATTGAAAAACGTCAAAATAACTACCGGGGCTGAACGGCTAACCTGTCCAAAAAAGTCCAAAATGGGCTGATTTTGCCAAGATTTTGCAAGGATTTTGCAGAATACCGGGGGGGCGCGCGCCCCTCCGCCCCCTCCCTGGATCCGCGCCTCAAATGTGGCCCATGACAGGCACGTCGTCATGCAAGGTCTTCCCGAACCTCGGCAGATAATATGCTGTGTACTATCGTATGAGGACACACGCAGTGGCGGCCGCCAGGGGGGGCATGGGGGGGGCATTTGCACCCCCAAATTGTTTCTTTCCCCAGTTTGCACCCCCCCCCGGTCGAAAGGAAAAAGGAAGGAATGGGGCAAAAAATTCAGTGATTGGGCCAAAATCAGCGATTTTGGGCCAAAAAATTGGGATGAAAAATTTCCAAAATTTTCAATATTTTGATCCCACAGAATTTCAATTTGCCCCCCAAAATTATATAAAAAAAACTTTCCCCCCCCCCCGTTTTCCCCCCAGAAAAAGAGGTTGGCGCCGCCACTGCACGAACGCACGTGGTGGGTGTGGTGTGTGTGGGTGTGGGGGGGGGGGGTTTGTTTATTTTAAAGCATAAATCCAAATACAGGACCAGGACAAAATTGGTCCGATATTCCTCAATGATATATACATGAAAAATTATGTCATAATTATAGCCTAGGGATATTTTATTTAATGTGCATGTGATTTGCATGACAGCAGGAGAGTAGAGTGTGCCAATTGTGACCATCGTATCTACCCACCCAAATTCTGTTGAACTAGGTGGTCCCATTGGGTCGAGTTTGGCCATTTCTAAATGGGTAGGTACGCATACTGGAATATTGGCCCCAGCTTGACCCCTTACGCCTAACTACAGCCTCTTCCACAATCCACCTTACTGACGACCAACCTTACGCCTTTAGAACTAACTCTACAGCCTCTTTCCACACATAATATATAATAATAATAATGACAATTTATAGAGCACACCTTATCCGCCAAAGAAGGCGCTCAAGGCGCAAATGACAATATAATTAACTGCAAACCATATTTAAAAAATATATATATATATACATCATAACCAATTTTAAAAAATTACAAAATACATATGAAAAAAATTATTAAAATGCATGCATTAAAATAGATAACATATATAATACATGAACAACCTAAATACCAATCAGAAAATATAAAAATTACAATTTTTAAAAGCATCGTTAAAAAGAAGGTTTTAAGATTTTTCTTAAATTGCATCAGGGTATTGGACGATTTGATGTGAAGTGGAAGACTTATTCAGATACGGTGTGCTGCCACATGAGAGTGATCTATCCCCCCCAAGATAAGATTTGGAAAAACCAGATTCATTTTATTAGAAGAGCGCAAAGTATGTGAAGGAATTGTATGGCTGTAATAAATCATCAATATATGCCGGTGCAACACCATTTAAGGATTTAAAAACAAAAAGATCAATTAATATATATAATCCTGTAGTTCACAGGTAAAACCAGTGCAATTCATGTTAAAATGAGTAAGGAGTAGTAAAAATTTCTTTGAGTTTGAGGGAGACCAAACAAAAGTGGAATTACCGATCTAAGCGTGAGGTCACTAACGCGCACAACCCTTCAAGCACTTAGATGTATAATCACCACCCCATAAACAGCTCCCCATTGTTGCTTGGGCCGACGAGGTAATTGAGATTACGTATCTTGCCTAGGGACATAAACATGTTGGCCACAAGCGGGTCTTCAAACTCACCATCTTATTACAGATCTGCGCATTTCCCCTGTGACCACACTCTCTTTAAAGTCAAACATCAGCCACATACCACAGTTGTGAGGACAAGCACTAAATCATCATGTGAATACAAGAAGGTTGAACGGTGCAATAGCTGCCATTGTCTAAAAATTACCATCAAACACACTATTATGCCAAGTCTTTGTCAGTGGCTCTTGAAAGCAGTTCCTGAGCCACTGACTCCAGAAGATAAATTAAGAGTAATCCTAATACCTTGCACATACAGATGTTATCACATGGCAGCTGTTTTTGCACTTAAAACTTTCTAGGCATTCACACACCAAATGTTTTCTTTGTTTAACACCTATGCCAAATAACACCTCCTAAGTCAGCTAGGGACCAAACTAGATTTTCTGGGTATCTCTTGATTCTACGCTGGCAGTAAATACCACATATTCCAAGGTTGTGTGGTTATTCAACAAACACGACCTACATGTATAATGCCTTGAACAGCCACTGGAGCTATATAGTTGGAGTAATAATTTGCCTTGCCAAGTTTACTCGGTCCGACCCACTTCTTCCCCCGCCAAAACGGTGCACACACTGGTTGCACGTAGACGCAGATCGCGCAACAAGCAACCCCCCCGCACGTACGCCAGGGCCAAGAACTTATTATGCCAACTATAGTAAGGATTTAATAGATTGACCAACCACACTACGCAACAATCTCTGCTAGATCATTATATCATGTCGGTCCGCCGCATGATAATATTGTTTTTTCTCTCGCTTTCTCTTCTTTATTACACCGTCGGTTTCCTCGACTGTGTCTTCTTCTGTAGCGGTTTCTGTCTTTCTTTCTTTCTTCTTTCTTTCTTTCTCTTTCGTTCTTTCGTCACAACATGCTAATATCTCAGACATGGAACCATCCCATATGGACCAAACTGTTCACAAGGACAAGTACATGCACAAAACTTTTGACATGGACCCGATTGTGTCAAAGGTCCGATAGGGTCACAGGGGTCCAACAACGTTTACCATGCAAAAAATCTAGAATTAGCTCAAATGCTGTCAAAACTAATGCTGTCAATCTTGTAGGACTTGATCACACTACCAAAATCATTAATGACTTTGTCATATGACACATAATTTAGATGTAGAGGTCAAAATACTTCAAATTACGTTACACTTCAAATCACTATTTCCTTTACAAATTACATAGTATGATCAAATGACTCATGTATGTGGTACAGTTTGACATCCCCCACAAAAGTAATTGAAATTTTGATAAAGGTCATACTGCGGTCATTACGGTCAATGACCTTTACTGTGTAAATTTAAAAAACCAGGTCAAATAGAAAATCTTTTATTCCATCCTGTAGTACTTGATGAGAGGTCATAAAAGTCAATCATTACCACCCTCACAACCGACCCATGGCTTAGGGGTCAAAGGTCAAAATTACTTCAAAATATGTTACACTTCAATCACTACTACTTCTAAAAAACAGATTACATAGTATAATCACGTGACTCATGATGTGGTGTAGTTTGACACACCCCCTACAAACAGATACTTAATGAAAGTTTAATCAAGGTAATCCTGGGGTCACCTACTAGGGTCAAGCAGTTTCATTTTTTACAAAATACCCTACTCCCATCGACAGATAACATTGCATGGTCACATGACCATGCATACGAAGCAGCTTTGAGATACCTTCACCACAGTTCTAGGTCACACAGGGGTCAAGGTCATTAAGGGTTCCTTCTGTCTTAGTACCCAACCCTCGCGTGTTCAGATCTGTAGACAGATCAGGGTTCTCTTTCTTTACCTAGACCTAGCCGTGTGTTATCACGCTAGGTCTTGTATCTGTGCGATTTCTTCTTCTTCTTCTTTCTTTACTATGCCCGTGAAACGGGCATAGTATCTGCTTAGCTGTTTAGTAGGAGAGTTAGTAGTTAAGAGTCTTTATAAATCCTGGAATCATGGGGCGGGGTGCCAGGATTCTCCAAGGCATTATAATACGTTCTTCTTCCGGCTTCCCGTCTCCTGCTTCTTCCTCTTTTCTTCTTCCTCACTGTTCCTTACTCCGCCTTTCTTCTTTCTTTGATTCTCGCTTTCACCCTTCTTCCATTCAGTTCCCCCACTCTCCAGTTCTTCGGAACTTCTCGGCCACAGCGTTATTCGTCGGGACTCAGATTCACTCGATTCTCACTGCGGATATCACTTGACGTTCATCGGTACTCTGTTCTACGCACACGTGCTGTCACTTGCGAGCATAGTTACTCTGTTCTTCGCGCCGTCTCATCGAAGTTCTTTCCTGGAATTAGCACAATCTACTACGAGGCAAGACGTGTAAGTATCGACGGGTCGTAGCTCAGGGTTCCTTGGGATGTTTTTCACCCACGATTCCTCATGGTAGGCCTGCATATCTCACGCATTGGCGCGATCTTCCGTGCACCTTTTCACCCTCGATGCTCCAGGCTGTAGCAAACGAGTCAATGGACGTTGTCGGGTTCGCGCTGCTATCTGCTTGCAATCGGATTTGCTCCTTTACTTCATACGTACCTAGCGTTCCTTCTCGATCCGGTGGTCTTTTCTTACACCGAGTGGACTTCATATTCATAGGGGGTCAGTTTCTTTAGAGTCGAAGTCTCCTTCGGTGCGTGAGTGGGGGCGGGGGTGGTTATGTGAATTCCAATGAGCTTGTATCTTCGTATGGTCTTTCTGTGTGCTTTTTCTGTTCTCTTTCTTCTTCTTCGTTCGTTTCTTTCTTTCTTTGGTACCGTTGCTTCAAAATGCTACGAGTGCCAAACGGCTGGGGCCCGATATTTCAACCAAATTGGGTCAGAAGAACCACTGCCCCAAGTTACACCCCGGGTGTAAAATTATTTTTGTTGACCTTTGACCTCTCGGAGGGGGTTTCATAGAAGGTCAAAAACCCTAAAAATCTTAAATTTGAGCCTACTTCTTCTACAACAGATTAGGTGCGCTACGTACGAAAATTCCACATGAGCAGCGCCTTTGGTCGTGTATACAGCTTTACACAGAATTCATATCGGAACTCATTCACATTCAAAATGGCGGCTTTCTCTAATTAATATGCAAAATTGCTATATCTCAAAATCGATAACACTGGATTAGGTGATGTCTGTGCAAGTTTGCGGATAAGTGTCGAGACGAATCACTTGACAGAATATTGGCCATAGGGGTCACGTTCAAGATATGCCCATGACTACTTATATGCAAAAACGAACGCTATAACCTCCTTAACCAAAAGTAGATATTTAGTCAAATTTGTTCACAAGAACCACTGGAAAAGGCTCTATTAACTTATGTGCACATATTTTTGGGAATCACAAGGTCAAATGGGGTCCTCTAGGGGTCAAATATAAGAAGCTTAATTGACCTAAACAGCTATGTCATCTTGTAGGCTCAATGGAAAGTGAAAAAGAGTCCACAGTGACCATCGCTCACTGTGGAGCCATCGTGTAATGGGTCAAAGTTCAAAACACAAATAATCAAAGTTGCTTAATTGCTAGAATACCTATGTCATCTTGTAGGGCTCAGTTCCCACCAACGACAGATGAAAAATATAAGTCTACCTAGTAATGGTGTGCCAACTGCCCATCTTGGCAAACTTGATATTGATTATAACCATGTCATTCAAGTCTTTTGTCTACTTCACATCAACCTTACGGGCATAGTATCTTGGGGGTCGTCTATAGTTTTTTATATTATGTTACTTAGATTAATTTTAAATATTTATATGCTAATTTATAAGGTTAACTCATTCAAAGTGAAATGAATCATAAATCATTGCTAACTCTTTTGGGACCTGTAACCATAGATTGGGGGTCAAAGGTTCCATGGACAGTGCAAGTAGTAACCGCACGATATACCCTTGCTTTCCGAAAGCACAATCGACGATGCCTAGTCCCTTCTTCTTCTTCTTCCGACCAGCGCTTTTTCGCCTTCTTCTGATCGCCTTCTTCTGCCAAACGCTGTGCCGATATTGACCAAATCGGTCAGAAGAACCACTTACCCAGACTACAACCATCAGGGGTGTACATAGTTTACCTCTTGACGCTCTCGTGGGTGTCAATAGAGAGGTAAAACAACAAAAATCTTTGAAGCCTACGTCTTCTACAATAAGGTGCGCTACTGCTAAAAATTCTGCATGAGCATCGTCATTGGTCAGTGTATACAGCTTGTACACAGAATTAATACGGAAGTCAATTAACATTCAAAATGCGCATTATCTAATTAAATATGCAAAATGCTATTATCTCAAAATCGATAATACACTTGGATAGGTGATGTCTGTGCACAAGTTGTCGGATAAATGTCGAGACGAATAATGTGACAGAATATTGGCCCCAGGGTCACGTGTAAGATATGCGAATGAGCGAATTAATATGCACAAACGCGCATACTCATCAACCAAATAGACATTTATGTCAATGTGTTCACAAGAACCACTGGAAAAAGCTCTATTTCCGTTATGGCACAAATATGGTGTCAAAGGTCAAAATGGGGTCATCAGGGGTCAAAATTACAAGAAGCTTAATGACCTACATAGCATTCATCTTGTAGGCATCAATGCAAAGTGAAAAAGATGTCCACAGTAACCCCTCTAAGAGCCATCGTTAGGGTCAAAGGTCACTATGACTTCATCATCCGTAACGGGCATAGTCTCCCTGTAGTTGTCTCGTTCCGATTCCTTCTTCTTTCCGACCAACTTCAATGCCTACTAGTGCCAAACGGTTGAGCCAATTGCACAAAATTGGTCAGAAGAACCCCTGACCCAAGGCCCTTATAAAGGGTGTACACAGGTGGGGTCAAAGGTATGTTGGGTGCCAATTAAGGGGCATTCTTTTGAAATCAATCGGAACTCTATACAGATAAAGCCTTAGGCCACAGAAGAAGTGCTATGATCACCTGATGTTGTCAGAAAAACCACTGACCCAAGACCCCTATAGGGGGTACGCAGATTGGGGTCAAGGTCTGTGGGTCCGATTAAAAAGGGGCATTTGTCGGACTCTATAATTCCTTCTTGTTCCATAAATCAATTGCTATACTCACCAAGACTTGCTCAGAATAACCGCTGACCCAAGGCCCTATAGGGTGTTACACAGCTTGGGGGTCAAAGTCCATAAGGGGAACGTCCCGGTCTTAATGTTAAAATCCTTCAAAAATCATAGTCTGTCATTTGCAAGGTACCATGGTCACGTGACTCAATGCATAGACAGCAGCTTAAGAACCCTTCAACACCAAGTTTGTGCACAACCTGGGGTCAAGGTCATTAAAGGGGCACTTCGGCCTTAATGTGAAAAATATTTAAAAGAATCATGTTGCTATATGCAACATGTTGGTCAACTGACTTAAAGGGTGCCTATGAAAGCAAGCTGAGCAGCTTCCGACTCTTCAAAAAATTGTGTCTTTTAAGGGGTCATTTTAGTAAACGCTATGTTCTTGCTCTTGGAGCACAATTTTGTCTCTAGTTTCTTTCTTTGTTTGTACCTTACTAGCTTCAATATGCTATAGGGTCATACGCCTTGTCAGATAGTTATCGAGAATGGCCACCACTGAACCCCCGACCCAGTTCATATAGGGTGTTCACCGTTTGACCATAGGGGTCACGTAGGTCAATATCGGTCACTTGTCGTACTAACACCCTTTTCACTACTTCGCCCACAGTTTGCATTTGCTAAAGACCGATGCCATTCGTCACAGTGATTGCCAGATGCCTGGCCATAATGTATGGCTTGTTCACGATTTTGAATCCAAAGTCATTTTAGGGGCCAAAAAGGGCAGTCTCTCTAACCCCTCTTAATATTTAAAAATTGCAAAATTGAGTGTACCCCATGAGAGGGTGTCCTAGGTACCATAGCAACATGAACGGAATAACCCGTGACCCAAGTGCCACACAGGGTGTTTACAGATTGAAGATCCATTAGTCCTATTTTGATGAAACTTGATGAGGGGGTGGGGAATCTGTACTCTCGCGCTTATTCGGATTTAAGGTGGGTTGTCCGGGTTGAAAGGGGTTGTCCGGGTTTAAGGGGTCGGGTCCCGGGGTTTTAAGGGGTGTTGTTGGCTTTAAGGGGGTTGGTCCGGAGTTTAAGGGGGGTTGTCCGGGTTAAAAGGGGGGTTGTACAGCTTTAGGGGGTTGTTGGGTTAGGGGGATTGTTGGGGTTAAGGTGTGTTTGTCCGGGTTTAAAGGGGGGGTTTGTCCTGGGTTAAGGGGGGGGGGGGGGTTTCGGGCTTAAGGGGGCTTGTGTGGTTTTAAGGTGGGTTAGATCGAGTTTTAAGAGGGGTTGTCAGGTTTTTAAAGGGGTTGTTGGGGTTTAAGGGGATTTTTGGTTTAGGGGGTTTTGGGTTTAAGGGGTTTTAGTGGCACATAATCGCTAGCATTGCGCAGACCGTGCACACATGCCGCGTATTCGCACAATGTGCGTATGCAAATTGCGCGGACGTGCCATGGGTTGCCAGGTTAAAGGGGTGTTGTCCTGGGCTTAAGTGGCTGTTTGTGGTTTTAAGGTGGGTTCACAGTTTTTAAGGGTTGTCCGGGTTTAAGGGGGGTTTTTTTTTTTAAGGGGGTTTGTGGGTTTAAGGGAATTGTTGGGGTTAAGGTGGGTTGTCCGTGTTTAAAGGGGGTTGGCCGGGGTTAGGGGGGTTTGGGTCTGGGCTTAAGGGGCTTGTTGTGGTTTAAGTTGGGTTGCACAAGTTTAAGGGGGTTGTTGGGGTTTAAGGGGGGTTGTTTGGGGGTTTAAAAGGTGATTTTGGGTTTAAACGGGGGTTTTGGGGTTTAAGGGGTTTTGTGGCACCAGAATATGCGTATGCATGCGCAGACGTTCACACATGCACGCTCTGCTGTATGCTCGCATGGCGTATGCATTGCTTGGAAGTTGCACATGGGTTTGACGGGTTAAGGTGGTTGGTTGGGCTTAGGGATGGCTGGGGTTTAAGGTGGGTTGTCTGGTTTAAATGGGGTTGTCCGGGTTTAGGGGGGGTTGTCTGGGCTTAAGGGGGCTTGTTGTTGGTTTAAGGTGGGTTGCACAAGTTTAAAGGGGGTTGTCCAGGTTTAAGGGGGTTGTTGGGGTTAAAGGAGAACCTGTATCAAGAATAACTTCACAATAAACGCTATAACAACAATTAGTGAATACATATGAGTGGTTTCATGGGAAACGGAATAATACTAACCATAAAAACGAATTAATAGCAATTTTGTCTGACCATGCGCTATTTGAAATTCGCGCATATGTATGGTATGTTTTGTGTTTCTGCATACGGACGGCACAGTACGTCCATACATCTGCACACATATGCATTCAGGTAGTATTTTCCTATGGCATTTATAACTAAACGTGCCGGTGGTATCGCATAACAACGTTATACACTAGCCGATTTTAAATAGCACATGTCAGACTAGATGGTTTTAAATTCATTATTAGGGTTATATAAGTCCCGTTTTTCTATGAAACACTCGATATGTCGTCATAATTATTTTATAGGTATATTGTTTTAATATTATTCGTTGGACGGGTTCTCCTTTAATGGGATTTTTGGGTTTAAGGGTTTTTTGGGTTTAAGGGTTTTTGTGCATATAGTTTGTTCTGGCAGAGCCCATATTTGTTTTACTCTCATACACTTTACTCTCTTTTCGGATGCCCCTTGTTTTCAACACCTCGCCATAAACCCAATATCTTAATCCACATAAATGACCACACCTCCCCTGAACATAATAAGTTTGTAACAAGGAAAATGTGATAAGGGCAGAGTGGGGTACCGTTAGAACATAACTTGTTAAAACATAAAAAACACAAGGGTAATGACATTGAGGCAATGCTCGATATTAAAAATTGCGTAACTAACCGCTCTCCCGCAGGGGGATTTAGCGGTTCGAGAACCGACGTGTATTTTTGTTGTTTCTGCTACAAATCATTTGCAAAAATCACTAGACTTGGTCAGACTAACCTGCTGACCCAGCCCATATGGGGTGTTCACTTATTTGGGTCAAAGGTCACGCAGGGGTGATTACAGGTCAGGTTCGCATCTTACCTCTTCTTTGCTGTTCTGCCACAAATCATTGCTACAAATCACAAGACTTTGTCAGAAGAACCGCTGATCCAGGCCCATATGGGAGTTTCACACAGCTTGCTGCGGTTAAGGTCACGCAGTGGTCATTACAGGTCAGTCCGCGCTTCCCTCCTTTTTTTGCTGTTCTGCCACAAATCAATATAATGGACATCTTGTGGCTCATTTTGACCATTTTGGCTATACACATCAAACTTTGACAATAAGGTGCTCTGAATATGACATTGTTCACATTCCTACCGTTTGTCTATGATCAGTGCACATATGGTGTACACCAATTTTTTATTAGTGATCAGCAAGTGATCATTACAGCCCATTTAGTTCGCATCCTTATGACATTCAAACAGATGATCTGTCCTATTCATTCATCAAGTGATATTCAGTGTATAATTGTCAGTTGCATATGGTGTACAAGAAATTTGATCAGTGTCATCTAGTGTAATTTTTTGCCAAAACACAAACAATAAGGGCGCGGATTGCGACAGTTGTCACATTCATTGTCCATGGCATTGCAATCATGTGTGTACTCAAACTTTTGATCAGTGATCAGCAAGTGGGCATTTCAGCCAAAGTCCCTTACATGACTTTTAAACAGATGTTTCGCCTAGTCAGCAAGGGATCATTTTATCCCCACAGCTAGGTTCGTGCTCTTCGGCAATTTGCCTCTAGTTCTTTCTTACTCTTATTTTGTACTTGCTTCAAAATGCTACTGTGCCAGACGCTTGGTCAGATTGTAACGTCACAGAATTGGTCACAAACCCCCGACCCAAGTTTTTCATATACGTGTTCAACCAGTTTGACATAGGGGTCCCCGAGGGTCATAGGGTCTTGTCGCGCTACACCCTTTTCCCCACTTCTCCCAGCACAGTTCGCCTGTGCTATCGATGCCATTTGGTCACGTGGATTTGCCAGATGCCGGGCCAATGGGGTGTTCACAGATTTTGAATCCAGAGTCATTTAGGGGTCAAAAGGGGCAGTCTCGCCAACCCCTCTTAATAATTCAAAATACTACTAGTGTTACACAGTTAACATGATCTTGACCAGACTTCATCAGAATAAGCCCTCACCCAAGTGCCATACAGGGTGTTCTCAGATTGAGGTTAAAGGTCACGCAGGGGTCATTACAGGTCAGTTGCGCTTACCCTCTTTGCTTTTTCTGCCACAAATCAATTGCTATAATCACTAGACTTGGTCAGAAGAACCGCTGAACCAAGGTCCATATGAGATGTTCACAGAATGCGGTTAAAGGTCACGCAGGGGTCATTACAGGTCATCTCGCTCTTACCCTCCTTTTTGTTGTTTCTGCCACAAATCAATTACTATAGTCGATTCGCGTTGATATGTTCGTCCCCCTGGAGTTTTGGACCTATTCAATTAAGTCGGAGAGGGAAAATGAAAGAATTCAAATGCACGTGCCACACCGGATTATCTTGGAGGACACTCCGGTCATATAACTCATTCACCTGCCACTAAATACAATTTCATTCATGTATGGAAATGCACAATAGTGTATTTCAGGTCTTAACATTCCTCACAATAACATGATTAACAGAAGTCCCTGCGCCTCATTGGATTTTTCACCTCCGCAAGAATGGTACGGGGTCACATATCAGATGAATCAAGTATATAATCACTACTTGGTCAGAAGAACCCATGACCCAAGGCCCATATGGGGTGTACACAGATTTGGGTCAAAGGTCATGCAGGGGTCATTAAAGGTCAGTTGCTCTTACCCTCCTTTTTGTTGTTTCTGCCACAAATCAATTGCTACAATCACAAGACTTGGTCAGAAGAACCGTTGATCCAAGGCCAGGGTATTCACTGACTGGGGTTAAAGGTCACACAGGGGTCATTACAGGTCAGTCCCTCTAACCCTCCTTTTTGCTGTTTATGCCACAAATCAATTGCTATAATCACCAGTCTTGGTCAGAAGAACTCCTGACCCAAGGCCCATATGGGGTGTAGACAGATTGGGGTCAAAGGTCACGTGGGCCAATTAAAGGGGCATTCTTTGAAAATCTATAAATTCCTTCTAGCACCACAAATCACTTGCTATAATCACTGGAGTTGGCCAGAAGAAAGAAACACTAAACTAAGGCCCGATGTGGGTGATTAAAGCCTGGGGTCAAAGTTTCGTCACCGTGGTCAGCAATTGCCCGCCCCGCATAACATTACATCATAATATACTCGTGCTTTCTAAAGCACAATCGGTTGCATGGCAAGTTATATTCGCATGTGTTAACATGCGAATATATTGTGCTTGTGCTGTTTAGTTTCCATTTCCTTCTCCTTATATTCGCATGTTTTAACATGCGAATATATTGTGCTTGTGCTGTTTAGTTTCCATTTCCTTCTTCTTCAGACACTTGGCTTTTTTACCTTCTTATACCAAACAAACCCTTTCCCGATTACAGCCAAAATCGGTCAGGAGAACCACTGACCCAAGCTACACCATGGGTGTACATAGTTTGACCTTAGACCTCTCATAGGGGTCACATGGGCCGATTAAAGGGGCACTCTTAAAATGCATCTTCTGCCACAGAATAAATGATAGAGGAGGAGCTGGGACCCAGGTTTACCCCTCACTACAGAAAAGGTTTAACACCTTTGGTAGTTAGTATGGACCCTCTTCATCAATGCTTGGTAGGTAGTACTCTCAATTGTGGTATCACTTTTTCAATAGGGGTCAATTTAAGTTT
>JAMKCH010049660.1:0-11229 GCA_023653785.1 Ophioderma brevispina | reverse complement strand
TATGGGGGATATGAAATGAAAGTGCTGATAGGATTGTGCGCGTTGGCCTGCTGCCGGCCTGGATGAAGCGAAGTGATTGTTGTGACGCGATTTCCGACGGACCCAGGTGCCGTTGTAATAATAATAGGCAAAAGTGCCGTTGCCGTAAGCTTATAGGAATGGAGCTTTATAAAATCCAAATATATGATTATATTATATAATTATTTTGTTTGTTTTTCGTTTTGTTTTTAAGCAGAAGACGCCAACGGACGGAAATTTTGACCAATCCTCCTCAAACTTTTGATTGAATCGATATCGAAGTACTGTTACAGCTTGATGCACAAACTGAATATAAATCTTGTGACCACAGCTCGGTTATTTACGCGTGCACAGAGTTTTTGTCAAAGAGGACTCCTTTCATCCGGGATTTATCTAGCGGTATATGTAATGTGATGTAGAAAAAAGGACAGTTCGGCTGTGTCCTTGAAGTTACGATCCCTGTGTTACTGATATTTTATGCATATTATTTTCGTAAAGTACAAACAAAAATGTGTCTTCTTTCCTTTGGATTTACACAAATATCGTAGTGCCTCAGTAGTACCTATCGACAATACAGCCCAAACAGGATTGCGCTGCCCATGGGCCAACCAAGCTGCAAACCAGTGGAGCGTAATGTTAAAGATATGTGAACGACGAAAATTGTGATGCAAAGAGGTCAAAGTCTAGATTGGAACATTTGTAATTAGTTTCAGAGCCAATATATAGATAATAATATATAGATATATATAGAGATATATAGATATATAGATAGAATATCTATAGATTATATATAGATGATATAGAGTATATCGCCAAGGACAAAACTTGTTCTAATCCAGCCATGCATAATTGGTAACATATGCTTTACTATTATTCATATTGTTTAAATTAGTTCAAATTTTAATTTTTTTTATAATTTCTACCACACGATTACAACTTTGGCGTCAAACATTGGGCAAACAGAATTATTAAATAACCTACTATTATTTATTTTCTTTATTTTAATTCAAGTCGCATTTTAAAAGAAGTGTCCATCTCGTTTCACTTTTATGGATGCATCACGAGCAACTAGGTTAGGCACTCTGAATACCTATCTCCTTATACAAGTCGCTGCCACCAACATTATACAAAAGGCCATCTGCACTCCATGAAAAGCTGGGATACGTTCTGAGCGGGAACCCCAAACCCACGTGAGGATACCCTTCGGGGTTACCTCTTAACTTTGCGTTTCATAACGCTTCTGATCAATTTGAAAGAGCTCGACGATCTTTATTTATACCGTCCCTTTTTCACAAAAGATATTCTGTGGTGTTAAGTATTGGTGTATTTTTTATTGTCCCGTTCAGAAACTGGTTTGTCGCCCTCTCGGATATTTTAAAAAAAAGGACAGGCATCGCCGCAAGAGGAGAAAGGAGGCCCTCTAACAATAGTCATAAGTTATATTTCCCGTCACTTTTGAATGAGTTGTTTTGCACACGTGTCGCAAGGTGTTTCTATTCCCAAAATACACTGGTATCGAGATCAAATGTGAAAGGTTGAGAAACTCATACAATTTAGCAGTTTACTTGACGTCGAGTTTGAAAAACGGGCTCTAAAAATTTCGCTGGTTCTTATATTGATCAGAACATCAAACACGTCTAAAATGGTAATCTTGTCGATAGTTTAAAGATAATACATCGATATATTGAAGGTCCGGTTTTCAAAACTAGTGTATTAAGTAAAATGATGCCAAAACATGACAAATTTAACTGATTCTCTTACCTCGAAAAACAACAATTCCCAGCCAGAATTTCAGAACATCAAATGAGATGCTGATTTCTAGACTAGGTAAGTCCGTGTACGTGATTGGAATATATTCCAAGAAAGCCATGCCAACATTAAATATTGAGGAAACGTTTGATTTGTAAACAGCAAGCCCCAAACACGCCATTAGAAATACGTGATTCTTATACTCGTGCCTGTTCACGTATTGTGCCGGTCCAAAGAAGTAATAGTGTGCATAACAATGCCATTTACAGGTCGCGGAATTACAGCATACTGTAAGGATTTGGGGACGAAATTGTGTACGCATTTTGAATGAGTGCTAGTTTTTTCCGGTTGAAAGGTGTGGCAGTTACCCGGCTTTCTTCTAATTCATACACTTTTCCACGTACACGGAACTTTATTTAACCAAGGAAAAATGTTTTTTTTTTTTTTTTTTCAAGCTTTCATTTGGTTTGTTTTCGGGTGGATTTGGTAGGTTCCGTTTTATGAAATTATATATTGCCCTCTTTTGAATAGTATATTTTACCATTGAAATATGTTAATTCCAAAACCAAAACCTTAATGCCATGAAGGGTTGGGCTTTTTGGGCTATGGGAATAATATCGATTTTCTGTTTTTAAAACAACTTGAAATTGTGATGTAGAGTTTTATAAACAACTTCATAACCCTCTTTCCCCCCGTCATTTTTAAATAACCGGTATATCTTCGGGACAAGGAAAATAAGGCCAGCCATGCGGTGCGTGACCGTTTTTTACTGACTGTTTGTTGCATACTGCTTTGTTGTTGGAGGACCGTAAGTGATTTGGACCTTTAGTCTCAAAACTACAAAGAGGCTAACTTACAAACACGTACAAATTCTTTCCAATACAATTTACCAAAATGAGGCGCCGCTCATTCTCTCATTACTGAATGGTGACGTCATTAATTTGTGATAAAGCGTGGGGGAGATTTTGGAAAAAATTCTGCAATATTGTTTTCATTGGACGTTCGAGAGACTTTTAAGACCTCAGGTGATCAAAAGTATATGCGCAATGATTAATGGGAAAACCAGGTATGGTCTCGGCTATCGGAAGCTGAAATGAAAAACAGGAATTTTAAATAAGGACTTTCCGGTTTTGTGGACTGTGGTGTTTATTTTTATGTTAGTGTAACGTTTGGCCGCACATGAATACAATCCCGGGAAAATTGAGGGTTTTGGAAAAAGTACTTCCTAAATTGAGTCGTACGTGATAGATGAGATGTACTATCTGTGTCGGATCATTAATAGATCATTCCGCACCCCAGAGTGTCATCATTGCAAGGTGCATTTAGGTTTTAATAAGGTGACAATGCAAATTATGGCATGGATTATTTTCCGGCAGTGGAACCAACGTTCAGTACCAGGAAGATAGATTGGGAACATGCCAATTATCACAGCTCTTTTTAAAGAAGGGTGATAGATCTGATCCGTGGAACTACCGTCCAGTGTTAATGGACCTCTATTGTGTTGTAAAAATCCTTGAACACATCATTCACAGTCATATTCATGCAGCATATTCAAGTCACAACGTTCTTAGTGGATAGTCAAACACGGATTTTAGTGCAAAGCGCTCAATGGATCTCAATTGGTCTGACGATTGATGACATTGCACGTATTTGAATAAGAGAAATACAGTGAATGTCGCCGTTCTAAGACGTCACTAAAGCGTGTGAATTAAAGTGCGCCCCCGCAACAGGGGACGTCTATCCATAAAGTCCAAGCATTATGGAATAAGAGGGTCCATTGCAAAATGGCTTCAAAATTTCCTGAATGGTAGAATCAGAGGGTCGTAGTGATCGACAAATCATCATAGTTTGAATCCGTCCTCTCTGGCGTTCCCCAAGGGCCAGTATTAGGGCCATTACTCTTCCTCTGTATATCAAGGACTGGCCCGACAACCTTGTGTCCTCATGAGACTCTTTCGCGGACGATTGTTGGGATACAAAGCATCACAAACATCAGGTTGATACTCAAGATTACTCCAAGATGGACCTGGAGCAAGTTGGAGGAGAGTTGGGCCAAAAAACAGATGGACTCCATGTGTTTGTAAGCCCAAAAAAAAGTGTTCTACCATTACCGTTGGATCAAGAAATCCCCCCCAAAAGGGAGTATATCTTTTGTGGTGATGAGACGTTAACGGTAGAGGAGGAAACAACTACTTATTAGGGGGTCACGTTGGCAAATAAAACTTAATGGAATAGTTCACACACGAGGCACGCGGTCTCCAAAGCTTAGAAAAAAAAGTCAAAGTCACTGCATCCAGACCTTAGTACGTAAGAGAAAACGGGGAAGATGACACGACTTTTCCCTGTGACCTAGCCTGTGGGTTTCACTCGGCCTTTAGATAAAGATGAATAATTTGAGTAGTAGACAGACTCATTGCAAATTTGTTGAACTTGAAAGCGGTCTGCTCTTTCAAAGACAGGCTGCCACTTTTTGCAAAAAAAAACAAAATATGAAAGGGGAGGCGGCAGACTATGACCAAGATCCTTAAAGACCTTAAATGGTCATACTGGAAGTCAGCAAGGGAGGCGATATCCACAGACTATGATGTACAAAATAAGGCCAAAACAAGTTAATTGACATATCCCACTGGACGAGAGACCCAGACCAAACCTTAGGAACGAACCTGAGAGGGCATAACACGGAAATTTAAAGGAAATATCATCAAGACTTGATCTCTACAAGAATTATTATGCCACGTACATAAAGGACTGGAATAGGGGACTACCATCAAAATGTGGTCAATGCAGAGACCATTACTACATTTAAGTCAAGGTTGGAGCTCCATCTTTGAAGAAATTGGCAAATGAAAATAACTCTAAATTTCTTATAGCACACCTTATCCCAGCATGTCATTTGTTCAAGTTGCTAATGTGTTCTAATGCACAAACGTTCGAATAAAACCCCCCCCGAACCAGAACCAGAAGTTTGAACTGGGAAATGGAATGGGAGTCTTGATTGATTGTCATAATTATATGCGTCGGAAAACAGTGTTTGTGGGCGCGGTCAAATTCATTGGTTGTGCAGACACGTACATGTACACCCACATAATTTACTTCATCGGTTGTGGTATAATTAGGTCAGTCACCGAATGTTAACCACATGCGAAGAATTGCCATCGGTGACTAGGTCGGTGACTTGTCCCAGAATCTTCTAAACAGGCTTCAATAGAGAGGTTTGTTTGTGCTCTTCAATGGCCAGAGCTCTTTAGAGGTCGTCGAAGTGCAAACCACGTATTTCAATACGGAATAATATCATAAATATAAAATAAATCCGCAATATCATCATAGTGCGCAGTTCACCACTCCATAGAAAAACCCGTTTTACACCAATTTGGCACTCGCCCAGGTAGGACAATCTCCCCTTGCCTTACCCCCCTTTCGCCTCGGCGTTCACCCTCTCGTCCACCTACTTTCTTTTCTCTAACTGTTTGTCTTATGATCTACTAGAGCGCCAATATATTCCAATTTCCGTAGGAGTAAACCCAAGTATGCAAGGGCAGATACGACTTGGATTATATTTTTTGTTTAAGGTTTCTCACCAAGGCGACTCTGGAGACAGGACAAAAATGAGTCATCGTAATATAAAATGGCCTGGACAAATCACTTTGGAATGGACCGCGCCAATTTATTAATGAGCAGGTAAATTCGTAGTATAATAATAGAGATGATTATTTTGGCAATTCCATTAGTTTGAATGCACCCGCACAAAACAAACATTGGGAATTGAGCGCCACCCACAGAACCACAAAGCCAAACTAATATGTGGTACCATCTTATGGTACATGTCATTTGGAAAGCGGCATTGATCATTCGGCGTGGTGGGAGGAAGGGTCCATTACGTGGAAATTTTGCAATTACCATGAAATCTGTATTATAATTGTACATAATAGCGATTCTGCAGGAATGTATGGAAAGTGTTATTTTTAAAACCAGCAAAAGTATCACTTTAAAAGCATTTGTCGCTGTTTTAGAATACAGAACGTTTCAAAATCATCCGTTCTCAATGGTGAAAGGCTATAGAGGGGTCCCTTCTTTCCTTGATTGTCTACAGGCGGTTGGCGGCAAGCATCATTCATTTATAAGCCAAAGTCACCAAAAATGGACAAAAAAAAAAAATTACAGCAATACGGAGTGCAAACCACAAACCCAATTTGGGTGCTTGATGTGGGGTCGGTCAGGGTGTTCCCATGACCTTACATAAGACATCGTCCTCGTTCGTTATTAATACAAAACAATCAGAAAGAATAACCCTTCAGTGGAGTTGATTCTCACTCCAACGGTTTTTGGGAATGTTTGGAAAATAAGAAAAAATATTCCTTGTGAAACCATACTTAAAAATTCAGAAATTTTCGTCAAGATTTACGCTTTAAGCTGTTAAACCAATGGGACGTCTGAAATTGGGGGTTTCTTGGCCGGCAGCTCCCCTGGATATTGTCTGAAGGCAAACATCTCAATTTTTTCTCATGGATATTGTGTGTTTGTGGTTGGTGTAACAGCTTGTTTTGACCATTAGTACAAATTGCAGATTTCCTCACAGTGATAGGTTACACATTTTTCTGTCAGTAAAGAGTAATAATGTAGCAGGCCATTTAGCTGAGCTGCTCTCGCTATCTTCACTCTTCCCGCACACATGATAGCACTCAAAACTTGTTGTTCAGTCAAATATAGTGCGTAAGCAAAAATTGGATTAAAATTTCGCTATTTTTAGAAAATGTGGGTTAATATTCCACCTCTGTGGAATGTGGAGTATAATATAACTGGAAGATATGTTTGAAAATTGGGATTGTAATTTGTGCCCAATGTATGTGATGGCGCGGCAGGGTATTAATTTTCTATCTGGTCCTAGGTGAGTTGGCATGGTTTACAAAATATAGAGCTGAGTCCATTTATTTAATCCTCAATTGTACGTGCACCACAACTTCCCATTAGCGGCTGTCAATTTAACGGGCTTTCGGTATTCTAACCATTTGTGTTTTTGTTCATGTTTTCGTAGATATCCTTGAGAAAAGCCAAAAGTTTCAGTTGATTCTGATCTGCGTTTTGGTGTTATGAAGCAAATGTTCGTATCACAATTCCATAGACCACCTTGTTACAGTAATTTCTGTGGCCGTTACGGGGACAGAAAAGAAAAAAATACAACATCGCCGAATTTCCTTGCAGAGACAATTGGTGGAAAATTGACACGTTCAAGATGGCACACATTTACTATTTACTTAGCACGACGCTTCAGATAGATGATATAAAAATCTCAACACTATTTTTTTAGGTAAAGTCGGGGACGAGGCTTTAGATCACGAAAATGCCCCTAATGCCCCTCGAAGTAAAACTTTCAAACAAGTGTGTCAATGAATTGCTATACTTGCCAAACGCTGCCGATGAACTTGAAGATGTTTTGATAGGTGAACTGAATAGTCCATTAACATGGATTGGCAAGTAATGAGTAAAGTATGCAGTAGTCCAATTGCGATTTGGGCGAAAATCACATTGACAAAGTAAGGCGTATCCAGCATTGCAACGTTTGCAGAATTCCTAATTCCTAATTAATGTTAAGTAATAAGTGCACGGAACTGCGACGTTACGTAGGAAATCCGTTAGTCGCGGCAAGACGATGATGTAAAAACTAAAACACTTGCCACTTACCCCTATCATCAACCCCTATCTAGGCAACCAAACCTTAACAACCCCAACCATTCTGACCTAACCCTAACTAAATGTCTAACCCTTAACATAAAACATTTAACCCTAACCTTAAACTCTAACAGTAAACCCTAAGATAAAGGAACCCGCGTAACCCTAAACTCGAACTGTAAGTCACTCAAGAACGGAACCAACAATATAAGGCAATCCTAACCCAACAACGCGATAACCGACCCCTCTAAACGCCTATCCCGAACCCAGAAACTTTAACCCGTATTCTAAACTTGAGCCTTTATCCCAAAAACTATAACCCTACACTGCTTTGCCTTAAAAGTAAATAACCAATCAATAAAATATTTATTTGTTCATCATAGAAATATGCAACAGATTATGATATATATAATTATGAAATTAAGGTTGTTTTAGGACAGTGGAAATATATAACAAGTAAGGGTGAGAATAATAAGGTATGAGTGGAATTAACTAAACAGTGTTTTTACCCTATATTTTTGTTCCTATTTTTGAGAGCACATGTGTCCAACAGCTATTTTGGTATAATGAATAGGCCCAGGGATAATTAAAGAGGTACTGGCGTTCATGTGGAATTGATGATGATGGTGGATGATGATGATGATGATGATGATGGGTGATGGACGACGACGACGGCGACAGTGCTTCCGCGGGTGACGAAGTAATCTTATTTGTTGTTAACTTAATATTATTTGCTAAGGTGTAAATATTCAATTAGAAAACGTTACTAGAAATACGCATGACCAAATTTTTAACATGTTCAAATAAAGGGTACGCGCTTTATATGCATACATAGGGCAAGCTTTACATTCCAAGTGAAAATAGCCGAATCCCAAATGGCAGGAGTTGATATCGATCCGCGAAATTCCTGCTTGGAAGGCGAGATTCTTTACCTCTAGGCTAACTCGCTCTTTACATGATGATGCTGATGATTGGTGATTGATGATGATGATGATGATGCTCATGATTGATTATAATGATGATTATTATTATTATTATTATTATTATTAATGCATCTATAAAAACATGCCAAGATAAATCGGGGTTATAGTCTAAAAGTTTTACTGAAAACAGTTGTAAAACACAATACTATTTTTACACGTGAAGTGATCTTTTATCAACCGATTCGATATATCACTTGTCCATGACATCGAGATAATTTAGTCAAGGTAAAAAATTCTATTTTCAAGACTAAACGATATCTAAAAAAATGTTCTTTAATTAAAAACCAAACGCTATTATACACGGGTTTAGAACATATGAAAAAAGGACCTGACTCCTGTTAGTCTCTAGTGTTAATATGGTGTTTTCGTCGACCTGGCAGCATCATTGATTTACGTGTGTTGGATTTGGCTATACCGTTCGTCGATTCATTGATTTAAACATAGTTAGGTTGTTTGAAACGAATATGATCAGTACGATAAACTATGAATTTCGCAGTTCGGTTCATGCGGCTTTCGTTTTCCGGAGGGTTTCGGGTTGGTTTGGTTCCTTTTGGAACCTTATTCGGGCGTCTTGGCGAATTTAGAAGGGGGGGGGGGGCTTTTGTGAATGACAGATAAATTAAAAGAATTATGCAGAAAAAAATTATATATTTTTTTTTTTTTTTTTTCATGGTAGGGATGTGCGGCCCGAATTCCGAAATTGGTGACTTGGGGAACTTGGTCCAAAGGTAGGGTCCTTAGGAACTGATATTGTGTGAAATGTGCCGGATTTGGAGCCGACAAAAAAACCCCCGAAAAGTTGACAAATTGAGATGTTGAGGGCAAAGGTTTCCAAAAGGACGACCGTTATGAAACTGAAATTGTACTTTCAACCGGGGAATCTCAGACACAGTTATTACTATAAAGATATTGTAAAATTTTACATTTATTTTATCACTGGCATTTTTGCCAACACGAAAACAGGTAAATATTACAGAATACTCTAAAAGAAAAATTTAATTATTTAAAACTCTTGGAAATGTGTGTATTCGGTGAGTTAATAAAGAGTGCTGGGAAGTATTTAGGGATAAAAAAAGCACTGATGACCACACCAACCTAGCAAACTTGCCAATAATTTAGACCATCTTTAAAATAAATTATATTATTTATTTACGGTAGGGCCTATTTGTTGGTTAGAATGAATGCTGCGTAAATACTCTAACAATTTACCACAAGTACAAAGATAAACGGACGACCCCAGGCTAAAAGTACATTTTACTGTATTCTAAAGTTTACATCTTACCACTCAAGGGATACATGTTTTTACACACATTAGGGGTGTGTGGGGGGGGGGGGGGCAGTACATCCAGAAAATTGCAATTTCCATTGGAATAATTCGGAAAAACTCTGCACAGGCAATATATATTGCTCTAAGACATTCCTATAGTTGAAAGAAAAAAAAAAAAATAAAAATATGATCTTGGTTTAAACATTAGGGAGTGCCAGTTTGGACTGAAAAGTAGCAATTTTGCCGCTTTATACCAACAGTGATGCACTATACAGTTTAACAACTGCTTTTATGAGTTTTGAAAGACCCACTATCAGTGATCCATACGGAAAGAGTCAACATTTGAAATTTTGCAGGTATAGCTTAAACGTGAAAGATTTAAGTCGGTACAATTCTCTTTAAAATTATCTTTTCCAACTGACAAAATTGACAAAAAAATTAAGAAAAGCAGGGTTCAAAGATAGGAATCCTCCATTTCAGTTAGTGTTGATATAGGAAATGTCCGTGCGCGTTGCGGACAGTAATGACAGTAATGACTAAAATATCCAAACTTGGCATTATTACGGTGCTTTCGGTGTGATCACTTGCAGGGTACCGTTAGGACACCTGAACTTGTCAACAGGCCAATGGAAATACCCAGATTGTGATGATTTTTTTTCGATTTTCTTGATTAGCAAATCACCGATATGCCTTTAAGAATAGACCAAATTAATTAAGTATAACAAATTAAATTGCGTGATGGATACTTTTTTTAGAATGTTTGTGGTGCCCTTTTTCCGGAAAATATTTCCCCCATTCGTTTGTAAGTGGAAATGACATTATCAATCAATAATTTATTTGTTCATCATAGAATACAGCAAAAAACAAATATATGATAAATAATTATTGTAAATAATGAAAGTATAGTGAAAATTAATCAGGTTTTAAAAAACAGGAAGGAAAATCATTGAAATGTGAGTGGCTTAAATATTAAAGAAAGGCAATTAAAAATTTCTTTTAAAAATAAACATTATGTGAAATTATAATATTATAAAAACAATTAAAGGGACATTGATAAAACCAAAATATACTCCGGTAAAGTAAGTATTCAAAGGTTCACTTAATTGTACACACACAAACGGACAATACTACCCAAATAATAAAATTCGCAACCACAACATACACACACGGGCGCCCACCCTCGCTAAGTCCGAACGGCCCCTACCCCCCCCCCCCATTTTCCTTACTGGCTTTCTAATTCCTATATATTAGGTACCACGACGATAGTTAGAGTACTCATTTCTATTGTATCAAATTGAGTACCTGTTCACAATAGGAAGTCACTATGACATCATAAGTTGAAGAAAGAATAAAACTTAGGGTGGTGGGAAATTGATATTTCGCAATTTTACTGACGCAAAACAAACTGTTTTTGTGAAACTAAATAGGCCCATATCTCAAAATGACCAAAAATATCGTTAGAGTTAGAGCTTGTAATTCTCAGCTCACTACTTTCAATCTACCGTACATGGTCATCCAAAAATTAATTACAAAATAGGCTAATAT
>JAMKCH010049659.1:0-10151 GCA_023653785.1 Ophioderma brevispina | reverse complement strand
AGTTGGTATAGGTCGAGTTTGCAAATCCGTCGAAGTGACTGACATTCTTTGGATGCCACAAAATTAAAACTTCCGATTAAAATTTGAATTTCTAAATATGTTGAGTTCCCGATGTCTTTTCAAAATTTGAAATAAAAAATGAGGAGTCACCGACTTACTTTTTCCATTACACGCCGAAAACCACTTGTAGAGATCAGTGAATGGACACGTTTCAAATTTGCGTATTGTGGGTGGTAAGAAAAATCCGAGCCACATTCGGCATGCAGCAAAGCAGACGCAGGCGGAGAGATGCGCGATTTTATACACGGGTGCAAACAAAAGCACAGTTATCGGCGGTATCTGCGCAAGATACCTTCGCAGCAAAACTAAATTTTCCATTTGTCCGTGACTGGGCTCCAAACAGAGTGCTGAAGGTGTAAAGCAGGTTGCGCGTAAACAAATCACAAGTCCAAAACCTAAATCACCCCCCCCCCTTGCCGATAGCAGGTACATCAGGATTAAAAATGTGCATCACATCGCAAATTATTTAAGACCAGGTTTTTTACTTTCAGGGGGGCACAAACCCCTCAGAAACCCCTCACACAGTTGCATTAAAGTGACGACATTGCGTTGCTTCGCAACGCCAGGGGTCCCACCTTGTTAGCAATTAGGCATCCATTCACATCTATGGTCACACTTAAAGGTACTATCAGTGATTTCCTAAATCAGAAAACCGAAAAAATCATCAAAATCAGCATTTTGCCATGTCTGATAAAAGGATACCTAAAAAACCCTACAACTGTAGGCCCTAACTGCATGAATGAAGATTCATAGGCCTACATTTGGACACTGGCGTTTTCTTCTTTTTGTCAATTTTGTAGTTGCAAGAGTAATTATAATGTGATAAAGATATAGCATTCATTTGAGCTATTTCTACCCATTTCAAATATTTTGACTCATTAGGAGACAACTGATATTGTCTTTAACGTTGTATGAAGCTGGGGTGAAAATGTTGACCCTTCAAAGGTGGGGCCACGAGAAATGAAGAAATCGCCTTTTTTTTCTCGTGAAAATGGGGTATATGATTTTCTGTGGGGTGACGATATTTCTCACGGATTTAAAAAAAGGAGGTTCATTTTTTGAGATCCAACGAGGGGACCCTGAAAATTATGATTTTTTTCATCGCCTCTTTTTACAAATGTTGTAAATGCTCCAGTTAACCATTTGTACTGGTTTCCTTGAGGTAGCCAAAACAAACATTCATTTCATGTAGAATTTTCGATAGGCGATAGAAGCGTGACCCATCGGGATCAAAATTTCTCCACTTCTGAGGGGGAACAAACTCCCTCAGATACCCCAAGTTCGCAATAAAGGCGACTTGCGTCACAGGACCGAGTCTTGTAAAAGACTCGGTTTTAAGAATTCTTGGGGTGAAAAACTTTCCAAAGAATAAGGTCTGTATCACAGATACGCAGGGCACACCTTAAGCTGCTGACAAGGCCCTTTTCATTAAATCCGACGCTGCCGGGCCAAGCACTGGTCACTGATCGTTTGCATTTAAAACAAAATCATTTCAATAAATTGTTTGCAAAGAAATTGTAACGTCATTTGCCGACTTTGCTCATCTAACAAATTAAGGTGATGTTAATAATAATGTTGTTAGGCAAGTTTATGCACAACCTTTGGTTGGAAATATTTGGAGGGTCGAACATTATAAAAACACAAACAAAAAAACCACAAAACAAAACACACGTCGCTGCGCACACACCACACTAAAAAAAATACATAAGAAAAGTTAGTGGTGGAAGGGGTTGGGACATCCAGTTTGTCAGTGGGGGGGTGGGTGGGGTTTGATGTTGGTGATGGGTCGATCCCCCAAATCCTCACAAAGACCACGCTGAGATTAGCCTAAAAGACAATATGCCTATATAAAAAAACAGACTTATCGTTTGGAGGTCTGGGGTCCTACAATCTTTTTGCAGTAAATTGGCCCCCAAATGTCATTTGTCCCCATCTTGTACAAGGCTTCCCCCCCCCCCACACACACACACACGCGTTCAACTTGCTATACATCTGCACTGTTCTTAATAATCACTGCTTCCTTAAAAATGAGCTTAAACAAAGCTCAAAGAGGCATTCGGTGACAGAAAATGTGCAAAAGAGGTGACACACTATGTATGACGACAAAATCGACCCTCCGCACTCACTATACGTAGGAAACACACGCCCATTTTGGCACATTTGATCGCGCTTAAAACTGAAGAATCAAGTTCCGGAATTCCCGTAAGTTCAAACCCGTAATTCCCATTTTCTAACTTAAAGCGTTGATATTGATATTGACCGCAACCCGTTATCTTAACCGCTTTCCCCATTCTATTTTCTCCTCATAAATCCTCAATTCGCGGTATAGTTTCCCGTCATCCCGTCAAAAGAGGCATTCGGTGACAGAAATGTGCAAAGATAAGGGTCTTGCCACGAGTGGCAAAAACACCCTTTGCCAGTTTTTGCCACTAAAAGTGGCAAAAAAACTAAAAAAAGGATAACTGTTTCAACATTTTTCTTCTAAACACTTATTGTGTACAAAATATGTCATGCGTGTAAATATTAAATGCTCATGCAATTTAAAGAGGGATGATTTAACTTTTCTCCTACTTATGGGGGAGGGGCACCATGGATGATGTTTTAAGGACAAACTGTCACATGAGTTCTATTTTACTGACTAACTAGCTGGATGCCGCTCGCTAAGAAAGCGGAATAAGCGATCACTAAAACCATTTGAAGCGGTCACTGAAAAGGTGACCACACTATGTATACGACAAAAGCACTACCCCCTCCTCACCTAGGAAACACACGCCCATTTTGGCACATTTGGTCGCATGTTCTAAAACTCAGTTCCCGTCTATTCTGTAGCTCATGAGTCCCATTTCTAAATAAGAAAAATCCGTATTATAACCTTTTCTTCTCAAAAGTTCTACTCCCCATGTCCTAACACGTATTGTCCGTCATACCACAACCACTAGACAGTCAGCCTTAGGATTTGTCAAACGAACGAGATATAGCTGATACGGGAAAATTCAGAGAACAATCAAACGTTTTTTTGCAAAATCTAATGTATTCCGGAGACCCTTTGCTGCGGTGTAGCAACCAGGAAGAGTAAATTACGATGGGAGTTAATGTTTGAACTGCTCTATAAACCTATATAATGTAACAAGCTGAACATAATGTCCATCACTCCCGTAGAGTCCTACAGGGAATTTGTACCACCCCCTTCCATTATAACAAGAAGAAGATGCCGAAAGTGCCAAAACATTCGTATTTGGAATGGTATAGAACCATTTGGTATATTACACCTTCATGAATATCATGAACATAATCATGCTATTTCATGGTTGATTCCTATTTTACCGCGAAATATTTCCCTAGGGAAATAGATTGAACTGTTTTCCCTACAACCGTCCCCCAGAGTCCCAGTGAGGTGCTAAAAAACAAAATACGTTACATGTTTATATCGGAAATAGGCAAACTATTTCCCGTGGTACTGGCTATGGGCTATCACCTCACCCTTCGGGTTTCGGGGTGATAGGACCCGTAGCCAGTAACCTCGGGAAAGGAAAATAGTGTGCCCTATTTCCCTCTCACAATGTAGTATTGTATACTGTGCCCCTGAAGGGCAGTAGGGGTTCCTTCCACAGGGGCCCTTGGGTGATGTCAAAGGTCATATGAGGGTCATTTTCCATGCTGCCATCTTGCCATTGCCAAGGGGGATCACACAGTTGACTTGATGTATTTTTGCAGGTTAACCGTTAAAAAACTGGGAAAAAACATTTTTTTTTTCCAGGGTTGCACTTTGCAGTCAAAACCGAACCCTGGGTAAAAACCAAATTTCCATTAATGAGGGATGTTGATTTAACTTTTCTCCTAATGATGGGGGGAGGGGCGTTGAACATGGATGATGAGACAAACGGTCACATGAGTTCTATTTACTGCTAACTAGCTGGATGCCCGCTAGCTAAGAAAGCGGATCTAAGCGATCACTTAAACCCTTTGAACGGTCACTGAAAAGGTGACACACTAGGATTACGACAACAATCACTACCCCCTACTCAACTCGGAAACACACGCCCATTTTGGCACATTTGATCGCATGTTATCAAACTCAAGTTACCGTCATATTCTGTAAGCCCTCATGTAGTTCCATTTTCTAAAAATAATAAAAATCCCGTATGATAACCCTTTCTTCTCAAAAGTTATATCCCCATGTCCTAACACGATTGTCCGTCAGACAACAACAATAGACAGCAGCCTTAAGGGAGTTGATCAAACGAACGAGATATCGCTGAATACGGAAATTCGAGAAAAATCAAATTTTTGCAAAATATGAATGTCTGCGGAGACTCGTTGCTGCGTGTAGCACCAGGAGAGGAAGTAAGTACTATGGAGGTCAACTGTTTGGGAACATGCTCTATAAACCATATAATGTACAAGCTGAAATATGTCCCATCCCCATAGAGTCTACAGGGAATTTTGTACCCCCTTCCATTTAAAAAGAAGAAGATGCGAAAGTGCAAAGCATTCGTATTTGGAATAGGTAGACCATTTGTATTATTACACTCATGAATTTCATGAACTAATCATGCTATTTCTTTGGCTATCTTTACGGAACTAAATTTCCCTCGGGAAATAGATTGAACTCCACTGATCTCTTTACACTGGATAGGCTGTCGACACGCTATTGAATAGCGAGCCGGTGAAGAAACCGGAAGTTGAACAGCGTCCCTTTTCTCTACCCAAAAACATTTCACTCGGTTTGCACGGGTTTATGGGGGGTTGTCTATGGGATGAAGTATACATGTATGCCTTTATAAAGACTTCTGCCGTCAATACTGAACAACTATCAAGTGTTTCCAATTTGTATGGAGTATGTTGCACGTTGCCTGAAATTAACTGTGAGTAGAAGTAAACGAATGTATTTTATAGGCAATTTTGCGACCGATTAGTGATGATACTGGTGGATGTAACACCACGCTAGCCATACACTGTACATAATACTCTATGCCCTAATTCACTGTACTAGTCTAGATATATAGCTGTGCTCTAAAAGGCTATAATAAAATCCATGGGAATATTACTTAGTATAAGTCGTGATCTTTTAGCGGCGATACATGTAGAAATGGATCACCCTAGGCCTACGGGCATAGCTTGAGATTTTTACATTTTATCACAAAACAGTGTCACTACACTAGACTAGCTTATATTAAATCCCAAGGTCAAGGACCAAAAGTTCAGTTTCTTCACTTTTATTTCCAGGTGACCCGAAACGCTAACAAGACAATTTTCTGTGGAAAATAAACCCCTAAACGGGAGTCTAACGGAGCCGTTTTGGGTGAATTATATGTTTCCAGGTTTTTTTTAAATAAGGGAACCAATTTGACCAATTTGCAGTAAAAATTATACCCCTTGGGGACCTGTTCTCAATACGTGACCAAACACCTTCTTTAACATACACGTGAGCAAATTCTAAAAGTCTAAAAAAGTGTCGTTTTGACTATTAAAAAATTAGAAAAAACCCCATAAAAAAAAAAAAAAAAACATGCAAATCAGTTGTTAATCATTCATATATAATTATGTACTGCATGCATGGAAACTGTTTGCTATGCTGGAGAATCCTTCCCATATTTAAACTAGTTTCATGATTACAAAATATTTCCATTACCTCTAAATTTAAACTTTACAATGACAAATTAAGGGACTAATTTTAATTTGTCAAAGTTAATGCCAATTAAAGGGAACGAATTTAGACTCACCCAATGACTAGAATAGTTTGTCAAGACAAAAATGATGAATTTAAGGTACACATTGTCATTTGCCTAATTAGTCTTTTGCGAATTTGAATTAAAAAGTCTATTTTTAAGTTGTAGAAATATTTGCAATTATGAAAATTAATCCAAAAATATTTAAAAAACATTCTTTTAATGATTTCTCAAAAAAGTATAAAATGTAAAAAATTAAAAAAAAATAATGTGCAGACTAATATAGAATTAGTACAAATAAGACACTTCTGTGACCCATTAATATTCTCGTGAGCCAAATACAAAATGTTACACTTTTGCTATACTGCAAGAAAAAATTACACAATCGGGTTTATTTTGATGATCAGATGTTTAGGGTACAAGTTTCCTATTTTTATCATTGAAACCAGTCACAATTAAAAATGAATTTGAAACCCAAGAACTTATTATGTGAATGAATTTGATACCCTAGAGGGCCAGCATTTAACGGCTATAGTCGCTCTTTTTTGAACGAGCATGGTTACCCAACAAATTCAGACCCCCCAGGAATGGATACTCCAAAATACTTAAAGGTCCATGGCCGATCGCTAATAGCCTCGTCCCAGAAGCCCAGAAGTGGTAGTCAACATTTTGGTATTATGAAGAAAGAGCTATTTTTCATTACCCTGTGAAATATGAGAGCCATAAGGATGTGGTTTGGAAGTATGAGTGAAAATGTGCCCCATGGGAGACCAATATTAAGTTTACACGGTACTCTATGGGGCTTACAAATCACGTTCTTTAGACCTCGAATCGAAAACGGCTGAAGTATCGGCGCGGAACTTTACAGATGGGTTTTGGAGTGAATGCCAATCTATCAAGATGAAAACAATATCATTAAATTGGGCCCTCCCCCTTTAATAATATGTTAGAACTAGAACGTGCATGCCTCAAATCGCTTAAAGCCTGTAAAAAAGAGATAACGAGATGCTTACTATATCCCCCCGGTACACCCCCACATCCATCACGTTAGGATTACCAAGTCAATTGCTCGGGGGGGGGGGGTTATAAAGCAGAAAAAAGGAAGGAGGATTAATACTATCTAATATATCTGTGAATACTAGTAGTCAACGCATCTGCGATGATAGTCATATTGTGTTGTGAGCAAAACTGAAATATAGGCATTTTAAAGACTTTTTAAAACATTTTGAATCATATTTTGGTCGAACATACCCACCCATAGTCAAAAATCAAACCAATAATTGACAACCCTTGACATACGCACAATTATTCGCCTAATCTGTCCTTTCCGTAGTTTCCATATTTCCTTTGTACGTGCACGAACGGGTTCTTGGGTATGAGCCAAAAGGGCAGCCGAGCAATTCCGGTTTCCTCACGTTCGAGCGGCGATACCCTATCCAGTGTAAGAGATCCAGTGATGGAACGGTTTCCCTACAACCTCGTCACCAGAGTCACAGTGAGGTGTACTAAAACAAAAGGACATGGTTTATATCGGGAAATAGGGCACACTATTTTCCCTTGGTAAGGCTATGGGCCTATCACCGCACCCTTAGGGTTAGGGGTGCATAGACCCGTAGCCAGTACTTCGGGAAATGTGTGCCCTATTCCTCTAACCATGTAGTATTTGTTAGACTGATGCCCCCTGAAGTGCAGTAGGAGGGTCCTCACAGGGGCACTATGTGGTGATGTCAAAGGTCATCTGAGGTCAGTTCAATGCTGCCAATTTGCCTTGCAAGGGATCACACAAGTTTACTTGATGTATTTTTGCAGGTTTTAAACCGGTAAAAACACCTGGCAAAAACATTTTTTTCCAGTTGTGCCGCTTTGCAGTCAAAACCGAACACTGGGTAAAAACCCAATTTCCTTAATGACACATTTGCTGTTTTAATAGGGTCTTTGGTTGAGAATTTGAAACACATTCTTAGAAGTAGCCTATAGGCAGGCCCGGCCCGTAACCAGGTGGGGGCGAACGGTGGGGGCGTACGAAACCCCCCCCCAATTCCAAAAATCCCCAAACCCCTGAAAATGCTCAAAAAGGCCCCAAAATCAGATTGTGCGAATGGAGCGAGCCAAAAAATCAGGGGGTTGGCTTTTTTGTCGAAAAAGCGTAAAATTTCGGTTAAAAGGTACAATGTTGCCAAAATTCGAGGGAGAAATTTTGGGGAAAAGGCCCCCTTTTAAAAAACGTCGCCCCTCCCTAAAAAATCCCTGGTTACGGGCCCGCTGTTTCTTTCTGCACTATAGAGGTCTTGAGTTGCGTACTAAAACTTTTCAGCTAAAATGGGCTTGGTAGCTTGGAGTGTATACGAGTAACCTCTGAAATTGGAGAACTTCACATCCAACCTGAACAGTCCTGCGACTGACAAAGGGCCAGGCAATTTAGAATGTTTGGCCATTCTATTGAAATATCGTCGAAAGCGGGGCGCACTTTGGGCGGTTTTTCTGGGAATCAGCAACGATAACCTCGATACTAGAGATCTACTTACCGACGTATAGATATAGTGTATGAAAAAACACATAATAGCTATTGATAAAAAGACACGATATTCAAACCAAGAACAAAGTCATCTCGTGTTGATGGGTTTTGTTTTGCCCCAAGTTGAAAGCTGATAAACTACGGAGTTGGATTTACAATTTAAGTCGTTTCCATGGGTCTTCTACCTTCGAACATACATGGTAGCAATTTTCGATGCTACTTGGGTATGATATGATCGTTCTTGTTTTTGCAATGTGTGGGTGTAGATCTTCCGAGTAATTGTTAAAAATACTAACAGAATTATATTTATATGACAAAAGCATAACAACACAGCAGGCAGCCTTGGCAGGGGCGGCTGTACTATAGTAGTACTAGTAGCATTGCCTAGGGGCACAGCCATGGGAAGGGGGGGGGAAAAAAAATAAAAAAATTAAAAAAATTAAAAATATTTATTTTAATATACTGGCATATCGTGTTAGCGACACACTTTCTTTGTCCGCCAAACTATTCACGTTTACAAAAAAGTATAGGATTTATTCCGTTGTAATGTTTTAGCGGGAAAGGGTGGTAGTGAAACACGAGAATGCCAATATAATCTGGCTCATATTTCTTGGACAGTTTAGAATGTACGCCAAAATGGCGCACCATCGGGTTGCACGTAGATGCAGTACATGCATGAGGCAATGATCAACACGACGCCGTTTGTATGTCCAAGAATTATGGCCCCAGAGTAGGTTACCTCAAATTTAACTTGTTTTCATTTACTTCGATCATTCATAGGTTTTAGTTTACACTGATTCTTCAACTATTGAATACAGGAATGTGGCGCAAAATACATGTCTAACCACATTCCTAAACACGTAGCCGTAGACTTGTAGCTCATTCTAAAAATCAAATCGAGAGTGTTATGACTGATGGTGTGGGTTCATAATTCTCGGCAAAGATGGCGATTGAAGGCTGGTTGACATTAGTGTTCGAACATGCTTTGCGCACCGGATCCATGAACATTCACATTGCGTAAAATTTCGTATAAAAAGCAGTGGTCAAATGCGGGAAGCATCTGTAATTACTGTGTTACTACTAATAGATGTATGTATATGTACGCGTTCCAGTGTACGATGGGCTAGTCTCATACCTATTTTGTATTACTTGTATTTTAGGACTGGCGGGTAGCATCCAGAAATGATATCACATACTGGAGTGTCTTGTCCTGTGTGTATGTTTGTACTGTATACCCGGATTTCGCGCGGCCACCATTACCACTTATTGTATGGGAAGAATCAAAATTGAGACGCGTCGCTTTCAAATAAAATGATGTGCAGTTATTGAGTTATGCACAGCTGTACTTGATCTAGTAACACAGGCATCCTAGTAACGTACTCGATTTCGCACGAGTGGCCAATACAGCAGAGGTCAATGTACTTTTCGTTACGTGCTAAGCTAGGCGCAAAATACGCGATCGGCCAGGGCGACGAATCTCAGATTGATTCCAGACATAATAGGCTATGTTAAAAGCCCCGTAAATTCAGGCGCGGCTGGGGTGGCTCTTACGTGGTTAGAGCATTCGCCCTATGTGGAAAAGGTACGGGGTTCATCCCTGCGTGGATGTCCAGGAATTTTTCCAGGGCGCTCTCACACGTAGGCTGGTCCCCCATGTTAAAAAAAATTTTCTCAATGTTCTAGTATGTGATGCATGTTTCTTTCTCCACTTTGACATGTTCAAAGGCTGGTAACTCAACTTGGTCTTGGTAGAATACAATCCCACACCCCTAGTGGGAAAAAACAGCAGAAGAACCTTTAGTGGAATATAACCCACTAACACAAAGGAAAGTGTATTGGAA
Organism: Ophioderma brevispina; assembly: GCA_023653785.1. Lineage (NCBI taxonomy): Eukaryota > Metazoa > Echinodermata > Ophiuroidea > Amphilepidida > Ophiodermatidae > Ophioderma > Ophioderma brevispina. The sequence goes on along the minus strand of JAMKCH010049659.1, from coordinate 66 downwards.
ACCACTGCACACATCACTTAGCAGTGCTGGACACCACATGTCATTTGTTGTCCAACTGTGAATCAC
>JAMKCH010049658.1:0-11090 GCA_023653785.1 Ophioderma brevispina | reverse complement strand
CCCAAAGCATTCGATAATTTAATTGATGATATGGTAATACATCGTGCATGTGCCCACTTGTTTCATTTATGGGTGTGATATAAAGGAAAAGCTGATTGAGATGAGTTGAAAAAGTTTCTGGGGCCTGGCTAAGTCCGAGCTGTCGTGAATTTCTGATGATCCTGGAAACACCTCTGATAACTTTTATGGTGCCATGATGTAGTTTATTTTATTTCGTTTTATGTCAAACTTTTTAAACTAGAACACTAGATGAAAAATGCAAGAATCAAGTGAAAAGGTTCACAACATTACCTTTGGTAGTTGATATCTGGTCCCGGACATAATGCTTTATCTTTTTCAAGATGGCTGGCCGGCAGCCATTTTGAATCTATGGCCGTAAGTGGAGTTGGCAATTTTAAAATTTTTAAAATCATTCCATATGGTCTAAAAATGGAAGAATTTAGTGAAATGAGATCATTTGCCTTACATTTGATTTAGTGCCGGAATTTTGACATTTTCCATTTTTCAAGATGGCCACCGGCAGGCATATTGAAAATATTATGGCCGTCCATAAGAGTACTCTGGCCTTTAAATTTTTAAAACATCCCAGTGGGTTGAAAATGTCAGAATTGAATGAAATCGCCACCTCACTTACCATTACAAGTGAATTTGGTACCAAAATTATTGCATTTTATGTTATTCATCATCTCTGTGGCCACCATTTTTGAAAATGTATGTCCATAATTTAGATTTTGTGAAGGTTGTTGAATTTTAAAACCAATTCCAGCGGATGGAAAGTCAGAATTTTAGTGAAAAGGACACCTCATTTTCTTTTTTAGCTGATATAATTCCTGAAATGTGACTATTATGTTTTCAAAGTAGCCGCCGGCAGCCATTTTTAATAAATGGCTGTACCAAGAGTTTGCCAGGGTTTGACATTTTCCACCTTGTAGGGTTTGCAAGTCCTATGCATAGTAACTCAATCAACATTCAATTTCGCTGACGGAGCAAGTGATACGGGTCTGTAGGGCCCTCCTGGGACTATTGAACCTTAGTGCAGAATCAACTAAAACAGGTGAAGGAATAAATTGGTTTGGAATGGGGCTAGAGCATCCAAAAACTTTGACCACCCGGATTGGAACATAACATTTTAGGGAACAAAGTCCTAGCTCAGCAGCCACCTACATTGAGTGCGATTATGTCCATCTTTCAGTGGATATTTTCATTGTCCACAATGTCCTTAATCTCTATGATAGTGGTCCTGTTTGTATCAATAATTTACGGCTGCTGCATGGTTCGCGACATGTGTCATGGCTACCAGTTAAGGGCCTGAATCATTAAATCCTGAATACTTGCCTTGCAAAGTATTTCAGGAGGCGAGGTTGGTGGGGGGGGGGGCAAACAGGGCCAAAGTGAAATTTGAGGTGAAGTAAATTGTTTGGGGTGCAAAGCATCAACAGGTTGAGATTTTAAACCAATTTGGTCCAGCAAAATCAATGGTGTTTTGCCAACATTTGGTGCTTTTGCCACAAATCTGGTCCTTTTTTCTTTGGGCTGGTGGAAAGGGGCCAAGAAAAAAAATTAAAGGGACCCCCCGGCACGTACTGTCCCATGACGCTCTTCAACCCCCATATTTTCCCCCGTTTTAACTGTTTTTTCTCCATTTTAATACCTTGGAAACAAGTTACAAATGTAACTTATAAGTTACTTTTAACTTAAAAGTTGTGAAAAGTTTTCATGAAATTGTAGAGCAAGCATTTAAGTGTTGTGTCCTAATCTAAACAACATTTAAACCTTGCATTAATGGGTGGCCATTCTTGTCAAGCATATGCTCAGATATCAAATGGTTTTAAATAGTATCTCCCCGAGTAAATTTACGGTTTCTTGCTAATTGATTTTGGGACTTGATTGAATCTATTTTGGTTATAAAAGACAATTCAAGCAAGCAACCCTAAAACTAAAATATTGTTCTATCTTAAATTTTAAAGTTGGCACTTGGCCGTAACTTTTATTCAACAAATGCATATATAACATGAATATCATAGACTCGTACTTGTACTTCATGAAAACCACAAAGGTCAAAGACGGCTCTAAACAATGATACATAAGTGGGAATCAACTATGGCATGCGTTTTCTGGTATTAAACGCCATTTCCGTCCTTTGCTGAAAAAAAAAAAAAATGCGAGTCATTTATTATAAAATCGTCTGTTTACCCATCAGGGTGCTGATTTGGTCTTACTTATTCAGGGTGAAGGCTAATGTATACAAACTTTACAATCACAAATCCTTGTGAGGCAAAACAGCGTAAGAAAATACTCCTTCATTGTAGGATTAGAATGAACCCTGCTGTGAGATGGTGCAGCATTATATGCAACAAAGAGTATCAGAAAAGGCACCTTGTGAGCAGCTTAGAATATCTTCCGTTAGAAAAAGTCATAAAATATAGTAGACTTTCTTTCTAAGACATAGAGGACTTCTTCACTCCTTCGTATTGCTTCGTATTGTGCATTTTAATACAATCCCAAAGCATTCCAACTCACGTATTGAAGTTGGATGATATGGTAATAACGTAGGGCATGTGTCCACTTGTTTCATTTTATGTGTGATATAAAGGAAAACCTGATTTAGGTGAGTGAAAAAGTTAGATGGCTGCTAAGTACGGCTGTTGTGAATTTCTGATGATCCTGGAAAACAACATCTGAGTACTTTATATGGTGCCAGACTGAGTGTATTTTATTTCGTTTATGGAAACTTTTAACTGAGAACACTAAGATTGAAAAATGCTCAGAATCAAGTGAAAAGGTTCACAACATTTACTTTGGTAGTTGTCTAGTCCGCAATAATGCTTTATCTTTTCAAGATGGCTTGCCGGCAGCCATTTTCTTGAAATATCCTGGCCGTAATGGCGTTGCAAATTAAATTTTAAAATCATTCCATTGGTCTAAAAAAGTGAAGAATTTAAGTGAAAATGAGAATTCATTTGCCTTTACAGTTGATTAGTGCCGGAATTGTTGACATTTTCATTTTTCAAGATGGCCACCGGCAGGCCATTTAGAAAATATATGGCCCTCATAAGAGTACTCTGGCTTTAATTAAAACCATTCCAGTGGGTTGAAAAATGTCAGAATGAATGAAATCGACACCTCACTACTTGCAGTGAATTTGGTACCAAAATTATTGCCATTGTTATGTTTGTCATTAATCTCTGCTGGAGCCATTTTGAAAATTAGGCCTTAATTAGAGTTGTGAAGGTTTGAATTATAAAAACAATTCCAGCGGAGTGGAAAATGTCAGAATTTAGTGAAAGGGACAACCTCATTTTGCTTTTTAGCTGATATAATTTCCTGAAAGTGACATTTTATGTTTTTCAAAAATAGACGCGAGCCATTTTGATTTGACTAAAGGCTGTACCAAGATTTCCAGGGGTTTGAATTTTCCACCTTGTAGGGTTTGCAAGTTCCTAGCAGAGTACACCAAATCAACATTACATTCTATGACGGAGCAAGGGTATACGGGTCTGTAGGGCAGCTCAGGGACTATCAAATATCTGCAAAATCACCAAGGTACTTCAAGGGGAAACACATAATGGTGTCGCTATGTTCTGTCCCGTATTTGACTAAGGATCATCCCCAGTGAGGATGGAAAGCCGAAGTGTCAAAACTCAACATCAATTTTATCAACAATAATGTGTGTTGGGGCTAGTTAATGGGAAATAAACTTTATGGCAACACCACACATACACACAGTAAACACATATACACCTAACGCAATGTTCAGGAAATACATAACACCATTCTCGTTTTTCTTTTCTTTCTGTTCCTTTTTATAATTTATATATTGATATTTTGATTTAATTCTATATCATTTTTTTTTTTAATTTTTTAGGTTTTTTCTTTTTTTAAACAAAAATGTAAACTCTTTAATAACCATTTCACTAGTTGTAAATCCAAGAATTTGAAGATGAAAAAAGAAAACTTGCCCCCTTTGGAGCTGATCCTGGTGAAGGTTGTTAGGCATATGTGTTCAAAAGGGATGCCGACCGGCATTTGAAACAAGATGGTAATTCTAGAGTTTGCTTAAATTTTGAATTTTCAAAACCATTCCATTGGGATGGAAATGTCAGAATTGATTTGAAACTACACTTTCCATTTACCTTTGTAACTGATCTGATTGACAGACAGAATGATAAAATTTTATGTTCTAAAAATGGCTGATAGCGGCCATTTTGAAAATCAACGGTCATACTTAGAGTTTGTAATATTTAAGGAATTTTAAAGACCATTCCATTGAGTTGGAAATGAGGGAGGGGCATTAGGAAAATGACTCATTTACCTTCTTAGCTGAGATAATTCCTGGAATTTGTGACATTTTAGGGTTTTTCAAGATGGCGCGCCGCAGCCATTGTAGAAATATCCGGTCGTCATTAGAGTTTAACTATGGTTTTAAATTTTCAAAACCATTCCGGGGCGTTTGAATGAAATGTCGAACTGAATGAATCGACACCTGACTTTACCTTTGCAGTTAATTTGTACCATAAATATATGCGCATTTTGTGTTTTTCATAATCGCTGCTGGCAGCCATTTTGAAAATATTATGGCCATAATTAGAGTTTGTTTGTGAAGTTTCAAATTTAAACAACTTCAGTGGATGGAATAAGTCAGAATTGATTGAAAAAAGACACCTTATTGCATTTTTAGATGATATACTTATCTGGAATGTGACATTTTTAGGTTTTTTTCCAAATAACAATTCTGAATTTTTTGAAAAAAAAATGGCTGTACCAGAGTTTGCCAGGGTTTGGAATATTTGCCACCTTGCAGGGTTTGGAAGTCATCTGCTATGTAACTCAAACCCAACCTTCAAAATTATCTGACGGAGCAAGTGTATACAGGGCTGTAGGGCAGCTAGACTAATGGTGATTGTATTTATTCCATCTTAATTTTACAATTAATAGTATATAGTTTATGTGCCCATAGCTGTTGTAGATTGAAGAATTTGAATGTAAACCCCAGAACATGCCAAAAAGGTTAAAAAACACTGACTTAAAAGGGGAAAACAAGGAAAATTGTATTTGGTATGCATATGTTTCAATATTAAGACAGGAATTTTAATAACATTGTCATTTAAACCTTTATTCAATTTTACAGTAGTGACATACAAAATTGAAAACTTGATAATAATGGTCAAATTACACCTATTTTGGGTCAAAAGATATTTAACCAATTAATGCATGGTTTACATATCTGCAGCCTGGCTCTGTTAAAATTGGTAATAATGCACAATATCAGGCTTGTAACCAGGGGAGGGGCGGTGAGGGCTGACGCTCCCATTCCAAAAAGTCCCATAACCCCTAAAAGACCAAAAATAGATTTTGCGAGCGAAAATATGTAGGTAAAAAGTCCACTTTTGCCAGATTTGCCCCCTTTGTAATTTTGGGGGCCAAATTTGATCCTTTGTAATTTTTTGGGGAAGTCCCCTTTTGAAAAAATTGCCCCTCTCCTAATTTCCTTTTACTGACATTCGCAAAATGGTCCAATCCAAATTGGTCAAAATTTAGCCCAATATGCCACAATTTCAGTCTTTTTTCCTGAAACTAGGTAAAAACAATCCAGTAGGAGAGAGACAGTTAGTCTGTCAGAATGAAAGCTATCCTAAAATGTTGTTAAATCTGATCTTTTGGTTTATTTCTGCCCAGAAGTTATCACAACTGTTTTACTATTATGGTTAAGTATAATATGAAAGTCTGTTGTCTCCAGAGCAACTAACAATGCCTTCTACAGGCCTGTGTGGAAATCATCTTACTGTATGGTGCAGAAACATTGACAATGAAGGGGGAGCTGCAGGACTTTTTAAGTGGTACTTATACCAGGCAACTCATGCCAGTTGAAAATATCTCCTGGAAAAAACACCTACCGAATATCAGGTCTATGGTGGAATACCTCCTATTACCACAATTGTGGCACAGAATAGAGCACAGTTCGGTGGGCATTGCTTTCAAGTCAAGAACCAGATTATATCAGACCTTTATTCTGTGGAGTCTTCCATGTCCAAGTAGAGGTAGCAGATCACTAACCTACTCTGATATGCTATGCAGCAGAGATACCAGCTTTACTTTGAAGTGGGAGCAGCAATGCATGATAAAGACGTTTTGCAAAGACGTACGCCACGGATTTCGACAAAAGTCATACGATGATGATGATATTGTCCACCTTTGCCAACATGGCAATCGTTTTGTCAATTGATTCAAGTGCAAACATTCGTCTATTCTAGTTGCTTCTCAACGATTAACTTCCACAGTATAATTAATTGCCCAATTGATAGCTTTTAATTCACACTCTTTTGGGGTCTATTTTGACCTCTTTTGGAGTCAAATTGATTAAAGATCCACTCTCTAAGGCCAAGTAAAAAAAAAAAACCAGTTGATCGTCCCCGTCCGCTCCGATTTTGGACGCCGCACCGATTTTGTTATTTCTTATTTTTTAAAAAAACAACACCACCAAAAAGAAGGCTAAAAAGGGGGAAAATGAAGTTAACAAAAAATATCGGAGCACTATTGAACTTTCATACCTATTTTAATGAGTAGCCTTCATTTTGTTGAGCAATTTCTTCAACCTTCTTACATACTATTTCCACAACGCAAACGCAATCTTCAAATATATCATGGTGGCCATCTTAGACATGGCGGCCATCTTTGAAAAAAATAATAAAATAACAAATAATAAAGGCCTCCCTCACCAACTTTTTTCAAAAGTTTGTTTTATTTTTTTACTTGGCCTTAAATAGCCTCGTCCCCGGGATCAACATATTTTACAGGAAGTGATCAGAATGTAATATTGGTGTCTGTGGAAAGGTAGTTTTTGTCTCATTTACTCTGTGAAATTGTAGGACTTAAAATATTTAACTTAGATATTATTAGATATAACTTAGATAGAATTTATTATTTATACAGTATTCTAGGAGGCTTCATAAATCACGTTTTTAGCTCTCATATCAAAACTGGTTGAAATGATACGGGCAAGATATTTAACAGATGGGTATTGGAGTCAGGCGATTCAATCAAGATGAAACTATTAAATTGGGGCGTATCTTGACCCAAAATGTCAAAATTTTGTTTATTATATACTACCAATATATTAATAGAAATGAGGTTTCATTTTAGAAGGCTTAAAATGCATATAAGTGGAATGATACTTGACATTTTTAACTTTTACTGACTCATATTTTGGATCAATTTTGACCTTTTTGCCTTTTCTGGGTCAATTTTGACCCAGATAGATTCCAACATTCAAATTCTTCTTGAATCTACTGCTATAGAGTGGAGAAAATTAAATACTACTGCATTTTAATATAAAGTTGGAGTAAGTACATCACCATTCTATGATTTTTACCTTATTTGGGTAAATTTTAAGCCCCTTTTCACCCTTTCTGGAGTCAAATTTGACCCTAGATTCCAACATTCCATTTCTTCTGGAATCTTCTGCTATAGAGGAAATACTAGTTTAAGATGGAATAAATACATCACCATTCTATGATTTTTACCTCATTTGGGTCAATTTTGACCCATTTTGGGCCCTTTCTGGGGTCAAAATTAACCCCAGATTCCAACATTCAAATTCTTCTTGAATCTACAGCTATATAGTGGGGAAAATTAAATACTATTACATTAATATGAAGTTGAAATCACCATTCTATGATTTTTACCTTTTTTGGGTCAATTTTGACCCCTTTTGGTCTTTTCTGGGGTCAAAAATAACCCCAGATTCCAACATTCGAATTCTTCTTGAATCTACAGCTATATAGTAGGGAAAATTAAATACTGTTACATTAATATGAAGTTGGAATCACCATTCTATGATTTTTACCTAATTTGGGTCAATTTTGACCTTTTTTGGCCCATAAAAAAAAATTGCACCACTTCTGATTTCTACATCCACCCAGGCGATGATCCCCACATATGTACCTAACATATGGTAGCAATGAAATTTTTCTACTCTTCCACCTACCACTTGGTGCCCAAAACTGGTCCGGGCTGACGTACTAGTTGACCCTTATGACTCCCAATCTATAGGATGAAGAACAGTACACAATCAAATAAAGAAATTCATATTAGGCAATGGAATACACATACCAATATTTAAAGGGATGCTAAACTCTTGGAAATAGGTGAAAATAGCGGAAGAAGATTTGTGGTCAGGGACTACTGCTGGAGCCAGTGCTGGTGCATTTTAGAGGATAATTTAGGGATTCAAACAGGGTACAGAGGGGTTCATCACAAATATCAACTCTGCATCCGATATGCGTCCGCGTATTTTTATCCCGCTGCGGGATAAAAATACGCGGGACGCATGGATGCATCGTGTTGATTTGTGAGGAACCACTCTTGTAACATGTTTGAATCCATATCAACAAAAACATCTTTGTGGAAACTTATTATATAGTGTATAGAAGAACATAATTATTCTCACTACAATACTACAAGTTCCCAGTTCGACAGAATCTTGCCTCGTAAATATATTTAGCAAAATCTAAGGAATAACGGTAGTTTTGTCATGCTTGTTGCTTTCAGTAGCACTGGTTTGCCCTTGCGCGTACTCGGACGTTCTAAACGTGACAAACAGTGCGTCGATTAAGCGTACCGCGTAAACGCACTTCCGTGTACACTGCGCGGGGATAACACGCTAATTGCATATCAACTGTGGGTTGCTAACGAATCAACAACTGTACGCTCCTGTAGGTATCAGTGAAACCCAGCAGTTTCAGCGACCGTTTCGTGGACACCCCCTCGGACACAGGTTTCTTTTTTGTATCATTTTGGCTGTAATTTGTAACCATGTAGATTGGAATCTGCTGTTTCCAAGCATAAAAAAGTGTCCCAACAAGTGGTGGAAACGCAATTTTTTTCCCAATTTCAGAGATTTTTTCAAGAAAATAACCCAACCAGCAAGTTTTAAATAAAACATCGTCATTACAACACAGAAATATGAATTTGGTTGTCAAATGAAGCAAAAAATTGTGGCTATCAAACTAAATATGTTTACAGCAAAATATCTTCATAGTCCCTCTAATTTTCTTTATCTTTGACCCAAAAATGTCAATTTTTGTCCAAAAGAAAGCTAAGTTTTTGACATTTTTAGGGCAAATTTTACATGCTTATTGTATTTTAAATTTCGCACATTATTCAACTGCTGACATAGATTTTAGTGATTATATGAAGCTCTAACACAGTAAATTTGGAATTCCGCTTGTTAGGCCTGGGCACAAAAAATGTCATAAAAAGTAGTGTAAACAACTTTTTTTACCATTTCAGAGATTTTTTCAAAGAAAATACCCCAAAATCATTTTGTGAGCATTAAAACAAGTATTTCTCAACATAGAGATTTGATTCTGGTGTCAAATGAAAGCACATTACATGGATAAGATAAACCAGACATATGTCGCCATTTTTAAAAATTTTGGTGTATTTGCCAAAAAAGTCAAAAATTTTGCCCAAAAAACCCATGTTTTGACTTTTTATGGGAAAATTTTGCATTATGATTGTGTTTTTAGAATGTCGTCACTTATTCAAAGCAGATATTTTGAGCCGACCTGGTTGAAGGAATTTTTGGGGCATATGTTGTTCAAAATGGTGACCGACGGCATTTGAAACTATATGTTCGTATCTAGAGGTTTGCTTTAATTTTGAATTTTCAAAAACCAGTTCCATTGGGATGGAAATGCCAGAATTGATTGAAACTGACACCTCATTACTTCTTACAAAATGATCTTTGGTAGACAGAATTATAAAAATTTTAGTTTCAAAAATGGTGATAGCGGCCATTTTGAAAAATTAACGGTCATACTTTAATAATTTGTAAATATTAAGAATTTTAAAGGGACCATTCCATGAGTTGGAAAATGTGCGGAATTAGTGAAAAATGAGGCCTCATTTCCCTTCTTAGGTGAGATAATTCCGGGAAAATGTGCATTATGTTTTTCAAGATGGCCGCCGGCAGCCATTTAGAAAAATTTACGGTCGTCATTCATAGAGTTTACTCTGGGTTTAAATTTTCAAAAGCCATTCCGTTGCGGTGAAAATGTCAGAATTAATCAAATCGACACCTATGACTTAACCTTTTGCAGTTAATTTGGTACCACATTGATGGCATTTTGTGTTTTTCATAATCTCTGCTGGCAGCCATTTTAGAAAATATTATGGCCAAATTGAGTTGGTGAAGGTTTCAAATTTTAAAACAACCTTCAGTGGATTGGAAATGTCAGAAGAATTTATTGAAAAAGACACCTTATTTGCTTTTTAGCTGATATAATTCCTGGAATGTGACATTATGTTTTTAAAATGGTCTCGGCGGCCATTTTGAAAAAAAAAAATGGCTGTACCAAGAGTTTGCCAGGGTTTTGAATTTCAACATTGCAGGGTTTGGAAAAGCCTATGAATAGTAACTCAAACCAACCTAATTTCTTCGACGGAAGCAAGTGTTAGTACAGGTCTGTAGCGGGCAGGCTCATGGACTATACAGGCAGTCCCAAAAATGTTAAGACTCTGGACAAAGGCATTTTGACACAAAAGTAACATGGATACTGTTTAGTATGTCTAAAGTAAAACATTTTTAACATGGCAATAAACTATTTAATTGCCGTTTATTTCATTGCAATCCGATATATAGAACAAAAGATACGCTTGTCGTCAAAAAGGTCCGATTTGCATTGGTTAATTTGTAAGGTTGCGGGGAACAATGATTTTGTAAATACTCAAAGTGGTAGTTATTGATTGACGTTTCAGTTTTCCGTTTATTTGGTTTTATGGATTTGTCTTGTGTTGGGAAAACAGTGTTCCTCCTATTAGAGTCTGTTCACTTGGAAGAGGTTCTGTCGTCCTCTCTCCATGTTGTTAAACTGTGCCTATGCCCAAGTTCCCATTACATCAGGATGGGACAGTGGGGCGGAAGTACATAATCTTTCCGAAATAATTTTCCGTAAAAGATTAGAAATCGGCTTCATACGTGTGTTCTACTCTAGTTTATTTTGTGCACGTTCTCGAGGAAAATGAATTAAATGTCAATCTCAATGTTTGCCCGAAATCAGTGACTACGAATGTACACCATGATTAATGGA
>JAMKCH010049657.1:0-11218 GCA_023653785.1 Ophioderma brevispina | reverse complement strand
GTGCGACATGTGCGATCAGCGAATTTCTGTACCGAGACCCGCGAAATTGTTCGATAAAAGTCAATTTACGGAGGCTTTGAGAAGTTCGCTTACTCTGACACCATAAATTTATGTTATTCTATTAAAGCTTAACACAATCATTGAGCAACAGGAGAGTATCTTAGCTGATCACGATTAATAGTTTTATGAGTGTTTACAGAGAACATCGTTCATGAGCTGAGTCCATCTTGGCAGTGTTGCCGGTCTCCCATAACACAGCGGTGTTGCTACAAAATCTCTAGCAAAACATTATCTAAATACGTTACAACAAACATAGGACTCGATTTCCTGTGGTCGGTTCAGAGGTACTTGAGGTATAACCTTTTTGAGTTGGTGGGGGTACCGTGTTGTAGTTGCAGATAGGTGTGATGAATTCGCTTCCCATGGAGGTTCATGTATTCCATTCCGTTTTTTGGCATTTAGATGTTGGCTGACTTTATCTGCAGCATTATCAAATGATGCTTTGTAGTAGATCTTGTGCAGCACATATCACATCGCCTGTTATCGCTGTTGTGTAGTCAAGGTCTGGTGATGCTTGACTTTAGGACCTATAGAATGCTTTATGCTTTGCCTTCCTACTATTTACCCGGGACTATTTCTTTCTAATGACCCCCTTTTAAATGTTCACATACTCAATGACGCCACCCCATTTTCTTTTTCTTGCTTAATAAAATACAGGATTTCCTTAAACATCAAGTTTTGTGTTAAAAATATCAACATTTTTTTTAAAAGAATTTTGAACACCCAAATTCATAATTTTTCGAAGCCTACGTTGCACATTTGTAACAATTTTATAATTTCATGGCAGAAATTTTATAATTTCATGGCAATTTGAAAATCTGGAAAGTAGGCACTTCCTTTATTTAACTTCAGACTTTAACATCATTGGCACCTTCTTAAAGTTTCTATGAATGACCCATTTTTATTCAGCTTCTGTGTACCGAATGATCCCCTATTTTTTGGGTACATTTTATCTGAAAGGAACCGTGAAAAGACCCTATATTTCACCTGGCCGAGGCACAGATACCCATAGGGAGTACCACCCGGCACGAGTGACCAAATGTGTTGGAATAAATACTATCAGTTAAAGGACCACTTATCAGTTGATTATCCCACAAAGTAAAAAATATTGAAAATTGTAGGAATAGGATAGTTAAAAGTGAAGGATAGGTCTGTAGGATCCCATTATGTATATTTTCAAACTGAAAAGTTGACAGAAAAGAAGAAAAGAAAACAGCAAATTCAGATTATGAAATCCCCATTCAATTACCGTGTAGTTTAATTGTCCGTACGGACAGTAAATTGACTAACAATATCCAATCTTGTCCTTATTAGGCTGCTTCAAGACTTACCACTTGCAGGGGATGTTAGGATACCTATACTGTCCAAAAATGCAAAAATCTGAGTTTTTGATGATTTTTTTGATTTCTGGATTTAGCAAACAGATAGGTCTTTAATCCCGATAGCAGTCTGACAAATCATCAGAATGCAAAATTAATTTTGGGCGGGAAAATTGCGGCAATCTGGAAACAATGCCCTCACTCCACTTTTAAGATATCAGTGCAAGGCTACACACGAATTTAAGGCCATAGCCATGCAAACATGTTCAAAAATACTAACAGAAAAATGGAAATCTCCCTAAACATGATTTATGAGCTATGATACCTTTGTCGAAATATGGGCCATTACGTCCACCGTAAGATTAATGCAAATTAAGCATGTGCTTGCAAGGCTTCCCCTTTTCTACCTTTTTGATATGTTGTTTGGGAGATCTTTTACGGCTAGTTACAGCAAGAAACCTTCTGTATCAATTTTGTCCAGGTGTACCAAGTTATTTTTCATAGATTGAGTGTACTATCTCATTAAAACACTTACGCTGATAATCTTCTTTATTATCCTTCTGGTTTTCCAACAGGATGCTGACACAATAAGCCTTGGCCTACTGCGTCAGAGAGCTTAAAGAAAAAGACAACGGAGCACCCAATTGGAGGAAGACGGATAATGCAAGGAGCGCGGAAAAAAAGGTAAGTACCTTCTCAAGTGAGTAGAACGTCGACTATAGCCTTGAGGAGAAAGTTATAGATCTGAAAAGTTCAGGGAAGACGACCATTATGTCAGAGTTATGTGAAGCAGTTTTTAGACGCGTAGCGAGATAATAAAAAATCCATCTTAAGACATTTAAGTTCAAATGTTACGTCTCTCTTTTAAATGGCAGGGAATTTTACGACGCACTACCTATCTAAATGCAAAAGAGTGAATTTTACTATTTTAGAGTGAAGGGCCCACTTGAAAAGACTGAAGTTTAAACCTTTCGGGAATATCCTTATATCAAATTAAAAGTGTACCATTTTGTAAATCGCAACGAGGAAAAAAATGTGATCAAAAATATTTTCTTTGAAAGATGTGAAAATTTCCTTTCTTCAGAGTTTGCCCTGTAATCACGCTGAAAATTATCTTTTGCATTAGAGATGTAATTAGTAGACGCGTAAAACTGATTCACGGGACAATTTACGAAAAATCATCATATCATCATTATTATCTTCAAACATAAACATTCAAAGTAGTACAACAATAAAGGAGAACAATAAACCCAGGACAGGCCCATTACTGGCCATGCAGGGTACCCAATACATATACATATATAAAAACACATAGTTACAGATATTAAAAATTTAAGAATAGACACGATTAAGTATGAAGAAAATTGCATGAGCCCAGGCCTGCCTCTTTAGCATGATAAATAACAAAGGAGGCAATAATGGAAAGTTTTGAAATTTGATGCGAATTCTTGAACGGCGGAAGAGGTGAATGCTACGAGACTTTCAATCTGAGGAAATGATCATGAGAATTGAAACCTCTGGAACCCAATTTCAAGCGCAACAAAGGAACCTGGAAATCATTTTCTGAATATCAGAATGAGAGAGGCATACTTGTTGACCTTGAACTTGTGAGCCATGTCAATACCATGCCAAAAGGAACGGTCATTTCAACAATAAGAAGTTTCTTAAGGTTCTTCCAAAGATTACAATGTCAGGAATAGGTTGGTGGTGAGCAATAGTAGGCATTGTGGTGCCACGGCGAAGCCGGCTTCGCCAGGAAGATCATGAAAAATGGTGGGCATTACTATCAGCGAAAAGAACCGCTCGAGCAATGGAAAAATATATTTTAAAACACGGTGTTGGACGGTACGTATAGCGACTTGATCAAGAAAAACAGTGCAATTGTTTAGAAATGGTTAAGGGTCTCTTTGTTACACAGTGGATACATTTATTAGAACCTGCCTTCCCACAGCTGGCAAGATTAATGTGGTGTTAAGAGATCGCTGAGCGCGTGAACTAAAAATTTACAGACTCTCGATGGCAGTGTTAAACAATGATTAAATCTACACTGTGTGCAGGACGCACTCTTTAGAGAGTGCAAATCAATAGAATTTACTTGAAACGCAAGGAGCGGACATGATGTGCCACATTCTGAGATTGGAATTAGACAAGATTTTCTTTGCGGGAAGTTTTGTGACAAGGAGTTTCTTGATTCGCTATAACAACTTTAAAAATGTTATACATTGGACAGTCACTGATTTCTTTCTAGTCCAATCACCGCTCTCTATCCAATCTAGAGTCGATGCAGTTGTTAACATATTCATCACTTTTATTTCTAATGGAAAGATGAGTGACAACGTGACACTCGAGGTAAGAATCAGAATGGGAACGAATATTAAGCCCATTGGCATGAAAAATAAAAGCAAGGGTGCCTGGTCTTGGAATCCCAAAATTTTTTCAAATAACGATTGGAAATAGTGTCCAGCGCTTCGAGGTGGGTAGAGCAGAGATCATTGACTGTCAAATGATAGCGAAGAGATGGTAAGAAATATCTTGTATAAACTGAATCTTAAATCACAGCGAATGAGAGAAGAATCGATATTTTCCAGGGCGGAATAATTTTTTCTCTAGTAATCAAAATACATCAGAAGAACGATTACGACCCCACAACCCCAAAATGTAATAAGAGAACGAACCAAGGAAACTTGTGGTTTCATTTTCAACTGTAGGAACCTCGTCACCCGCTATATCAAATAAGATGGAAGTGGGCTCCCGCAAGGACAGAGATAAACGACCGAACATTGGGGGGCTTCCGTTTGAGAGACATTGAAGAGAATGATTGGAATGCGATTGATAAGAGCTGATGCGTTTTCTTGTGTCTAGTAATTAGACAAAAATCATCGGCAAGGGGGTGGTGAGGAATTTAGTACCTTCAGATCCTAACCAAAATTAGAATGGCGACGAGGTCCCTGACGATCGGATCCAAGCAGAGGATGCAAAATCAACGGGGAAAGGGGATCGCCCTGGAAAATACCTTTCTTAAAGCGAAATTGATTAGAAATCCAGTTCTTAGTCGATACATTACCGATAGAGATGAGTATAAGTTCCTGATATACATTGCATACAAGAAGGGAATTTCAATATATCATTGTATGGTATATAAGTTCATGTTGAACACTACCAAATGCGTCTTCCAAGTCGACCATGTGATATGAACTGTTTTGGAATTAGCTTTAGCATGGCTTAAAAATGTCATTTGAACTATTGGGTTATGATCTGTGCAGTCCATAATGCCTTTCAAAAAAAGCTTTCTGAAAATTGTATGTCAATAAAATTGTTGGAATACCATATTTCTCAATCTAGTCAGCAGGACTTGATGGTTATAATTTTTCAAACTGCACTAGCGAGCAATCATTGCGGAAATGGATGGTTGTTCCGGATCACCTTTTTTATGAATTAAAAACAATTTTACTACGAGTCCATGAGGATGGCGGAGATGCGGAATGTAATAGTTTACTAAATAAAGTTGCCATGAAATGATGCGTGCACGTAGTTTTTTTTATCATCCGTAATAATACCGTCGGGCCCAGGTGCAGACTTTGAGCTTTTCTTCATAACGATCCTAGGAGGCAATTGGCCGACTGGGTCTCAGATTGAAATCGGTGCAGTGTCCGGGTGTTAACAGGTGGGAACCAATCATTTTGGTCATAGTTGAGTGCGGAACTCGATCATAGCGATGTATAGAAATGGTCAGCTACTTTTTGTTAAAGGATGGCCATTGCTCTCGCCGGAAAAGTGACCATTCACTAGGCTTTTTCCAAGGTCCCAAAAATTTGATTTGAAATGTACAGTGAAATGGCTGTTAAGGATAATATTAGTAGATTACGGGAGGTTCTGTAAATGTTTGTAGGATATTCTCTGCAAAATAATTTCCCGCGTTTTCCATGTACTAATACTGAAAGTTTCTTTGCCAAAATATATATAAAATCGGAGCATTCTGAACTTATACCACTCAGAGTCGGATCCCTTTCAACAGGCCTGGGTTATAAAGATTTGTGGACGCGCAATTGGCACGGGTAGTTTTTGCTTTTATGTTAACGTATTTATTTATTTATTTATTATATGAATTTGTTTTAAAAGATGCAGGCTTTTCAAATCCGCGATACTTATAACTTAGGTAACCGCTAGTGTGTGCCATGTCATGAGTATCTGGTTGTAACTATTTTTTGCTGGTTTTTATTCTTGTGTTTATTTAGATGGAAGAGCAATGGAACGAAAGAAAAGTTTCTTCTTCCGGTCGTTTTCAAGAGCTGCGTGCTGGGGCAAAAAGATCACTCGAATAAGAGGGGCATGAGAAAATGGAAGCACGCCACATAGATGCGCGCGAAGAAGCTGCCGAGACGCAATTTTTAAAACAGCAGGGTAAAAATATTTAAACCCCGTTAAAATATGGCAGTGATTTAAGGAAAAAATGGGAAATGATGGTTCTCATCTAGGAAGGTTCTCTGCTGTTTGTTTCCATCATCAGACAAGGAAATAACCCCGATGAAAACAATATAGAATGCTTAATGTTATATTTTGAACATTCCAAATGCTCGAAGCAATCATGTCACCTAGTTTTTACTGATGCCACACCGACCTAAAATAACGCCCCCTTGTAGGCGTACAGACCTTGAAATCGATGAATGGTCTGTCGTGTTTTTGTTTGTGTTTGTTTTTTGGTTGTTTTTTTTTTTGTTGTAGTTAGAATGAATGTTGTCACGAACTCCAATTCTCGAGCGGTGAAGAATGTCCTGAATCCTCGTGACAAAAAATGTAATTGTTTGTGGCATGCCATAAAGGAGTTCCTTACAACTACGGAATCCTCCAAAGGAGATTGATTCTTGCTATCTAGTTGTAGCGTGGTTGATTACATGGGGATTACATCCTCAAAGACAGAGTCTTGAACCTCATGAACACAAGGACTCACCATCAACCATCAAACCCAAGCGTTCTAGACGTCACAAGTCAGTATCTCACAGACCTGACTACGCAGATGATCTAGCTTCTACCAGCTTATCTGATATGTATGCACAAGATCTAACAACATCCGTTGAGCATGCTACCGACAAAGTCGCCTACATCTAAATGCCAAGAAGAATGAATATATGACTGTCAATGAAGAAGATGATCATCAACTGCATCCTGCCAACAGATGGTAGCCAACTCAAAGAGGTCAAGGACCTCAAGTATCATATTGGCTACATTGAATTGCCAGACAGCAAGAAATACTTCCTGTCAAGCAAATTACCAGCTTGGATGCCTGCAATAAACTACACCACTTATGGCAAGCTGGTATCTCCAATTCAACCAAGCTGACATTTTTAGAGCCTGTGTAGAGAGTGTCCTGTTATATGGACCTGAGACCTGGACCATGAGAAAGAGCTACAGGAAGACTGGTGGCACCTAACACCAGCTTTCTTATGCAGATAACAAACATATCCTGGAGTGAGCACAAGACGCAAAGCCCAGATATATGGAAGAATCCCCCCAATTTCATGTTCTGTTGCCCAACGCCGGTAGCACGATTTGCCGGTCACTGTCCCCGTCACTTAGTCTCGGCGATTGATCAAGATAGTCTCAGAGTCACGTTTGGAAGTTTTACCGGCCAAAACAGGGGTCGTCGTCCTCTATAACTACATTACATTTTACATATCGTAATTCTTTCCATCATAAAAACACACCAAATACAATTTAAAACGAATCAATACAAATGAAAGATGGCGGAGATGCACCAAAGGCAAGCCTGAGTAATTTGTTGCACCATCTACGAAAAAAATAAACCCAAATTATACTTAACAAATAACAGACACCACTCACTCACTCACTCCACACTCACGCACAACAACCATGCAGTTCTCCAAAAGACATAAGTGATGAAGGAACAGAATATATCAATAAAACGATGTTTCCCCCAAAATCATTTGATCGATTGATATAACAAACATACGCAATTCAACGTTTAATGTTTTATTGTTTGTGAGAAATAAAGAACACCCTTTTTGAAATTCTTTAATTTTGAAGCCATTTTTTAATATCACGGGATAACAAGGGTCAAAAAAAAGGGGGATTCAAAAACAAAACACAAATGGAATCCTTCAGTGACACCGATTTAATTTTGTGAATGTCGTAACGAATGTTAGTCTTATTACTATTCATTGTAATCATGAAATTTTCTAAGTTAGTGAAATAATGATCCAATGACCTAAGGAATCATACCAGCTTTGTAATTGTACATAAATATACCCAGATTTTTATCAGATAATTGAAATAATCAAGGTAGTAAACTTTTCAAATAAAGGTTTGGAATGTAGTAGATATGAACTCATTGAGACTATCCTCAAAGCCCTCTTTTGTATCTTATGTAGTTTGGTCATGTATTCTTTAGTTGCAGTACCCAACAGTAATATACCGTATGTCAAATAGGGCATGACTAGTGAACATACAATATACATAGTGTTTAGGCAAAAAATGTTTGACTTGTTCAAAATGCCCACGTTTATCGAACAGATTTTACAAATGTGGTTTAGATGAGCTTTCCATGAACAAATTTTCATCAATTGTTATTCTAAAAACTTGGTCGTAAAACTTGATTTTAATTACAACCATCTAAAAACCTGTTACTATTTGAAGATGCTAATTCGTATCGGTTCAAGGAGCATTAAATTCGTTTTCGCTGCACTTATGATCATTTATTACATTTAAAAACCAGTGTTTCACTTCTTGTAACTAATTGTTAACACTATCATAAAGTACATCGATATCATTGTTTGAATAAAATTAACAGTGTATCTCAGAGAATAGGATAAATTTTAACAGATTAGATGTTAGACAATATCGTTCATAGATATAATAAGAGCAATGGCCAGTATAGATCCAGGTGGGGGACACCACAAATTGCCTTTTCATAGGACGGACGTAGTAGTATTTTGATTAGGATACAAATTGTTTTCTATCAGAAAGGTAACTAGCAAACCAATCATGACATACACCACGAAATCCGTAATGATATAATTATCAATTGAGTGATTGCTCGAGACAATCCAGCAGGATCCATCTGAAATCCCCAACTTAATGAAACACAGGGACATTTGGCGCTACGTGGTGCACAGGGCTCGCGGCTGCGGCCTTAGATAGATAGTGGCATGCAAATATGGGTATCCAAACAAAAGAAGTTTATTAACATTATATCTCCAGCAAACCTCCGACTCAATCGCGGACATTTCGTATATGACCTTTGACCCCCTACATGCACCGTTCGGCATCTGGACCCCCAGAGGATAAAGGTGAATGTTAGCAGGGGCAAATGTCAAAATCGATTTAAATAAAATTATTTTTGCATCTAGTTTACCAAAAGGCAGTGGAAGGCACATTCTGTTATATACACATACCAAAAGGGATTTTATTGTGTCTTTAAGAGGAGAAAGAGGAGAGAGAGGGAAAAAACCCATTCAATTCAAGTTCAATCAAGTTTCAATTCAAGTCAAGTTTATTACATATATCATCAGAATAACAGCGTACAAAGTCTTGCAATGCAAAGATAATTTATATTGCATAATTGATGAGACAATAAATCTATAATGCACTTCGGCCCTTGTAACCTTCTCAACCAAATATTAAAAATATTCTATTAAGAAACAACTGGCATATTGAAAAAAAAGGAGTGCGCCTCAAGATTGTTCAAAAGTGATATTTTGCATGGTTTGACAAAGTTTTATATACATAGCCCTCACCTGATAAAGCCCAAATAGCGCCCTTATGAGTAGTAAATAGAACGATTTGGATAATAATGACACCGGCCGCGAAGGTGCTGGCATTAATTCATCAGACGACGGAAATGGCTGGTAACACAAGAAAACGCACGCTCGTAGCATGTTCCCCACGGTATGCACCCTTTTGACCGGTCTGTCTGTGACCTTTGGGGTTTAATATCAGAGTACCGAGTCTATGATATTCCTGTACTATACACATTTGTGATTAAAGTTGTGGAAAACTTAAAAAGTTAGCCTACAGATTACCGGGATGTCGTTAACCTCTTCTTAACGTCCCTCTGTTTTTGAGTGTGTATTTTATGTGTAAAAGTTATCTCAATTTTTCTTTTTTTATTTAAACATTTAAATATCATTTGGAGAGCAAATTGAAGAAAGAAATTTCATATTTTGTGAAAATGTGCAGTGCCGCTTTAAAGCCATGTTATTGGCTTAATTGTGAGACAGAGCAAAATTAGGCTCTGTGGAGGGGCCATGTAAATTTGTGAAGGTCATGTTAATTGTTGGCAACCACTATAAAAGTATACTACTGGGTCTGACCATTCAGAAATCGATGTGGCCATTTTTTGTGACCTTTAGTGCCTTGACCAAGTCAAAGGTCAAAAATGGTATTACATCGTCCAAAGTTTATCGACATTGGTACCAAAAGTGGCCAAATTTCACAAGGAATATGGGTTATGATATTTATTTTGTTATTTGAACCTTTCGTTTCTTTGAATAGGCCAAATAAACTACTTAGGAGACAATAATTGCATAAAAATGCCTTTATGCAGGCCAAGTCCTGTCCAAAGCAAGAGTTAGCCCTCCAAGTTCTTGAACAAATGTCAGTCATCTGTAAAACATCTACTCTGCTTAATTGTAGAATGCACCCTACACAATCCCATTATTTCTTCTATTAGCCTAATACCTATGGATAAGTAAAGTAAAGCAAGTTGTTATGTAAAACTGTGCAAGAGAAATGTGACGATATAGGTCTATAATACCAAATCAATGGAACGAATCGTTGTTATTTGCCGTGAAATAACCACGATTCGCACTCAGAGACAAAAGATGTAGTATATATCTTAGTCTCAGTCACATGTATGCCCCGTGTGTATATTATTCGATCCATCCAGAGACCCTGGATAGTATCGTCTAAGCAGGATAAAGTTGTCACCCTATACCGGGGTCTCAGGTTTGGGTTGTGTTTAGGGACGTGCCCCCGGAAATAGTACCATAGCTATACCATTTTTTTAACAAAAAAAGGGACCATAGCTTTACCAGAGATGCAAATGTTAGGCCAAGTTTAATGTCCAAATGTTAATTTTGCCCTTTTTTTCCTCAAATGGGACAATTTTACTTCAGATTGAGAAAATGGACTAATTTCCCAAACAATTTGAGAAAAAAAAAAATTGGGTTTCCGATTTTGAGAAAAAGAAAATATTGAAAACGAACCCATTGTCCCTATACCAAAATTGCATGAAAAAAAGGGTCATTGATTATACTAGAAGGCTAAAAGTGAGACTGATGTCTGTGGGCAAGCCCCACTATGGCCCATTTTGGTTGAGAATCCCCCCTTGCATATACCCAACCCATGCATCGGCTCGCCTATTAATGACCATTTGGTGGTAAACCAAATTAGTACACGGTTTGTAAAAAAGTTGCAAGACAAAATTGTGATTCTCTTCATTTGTAGGATGCTGTTATCCTTTTCAACCATAGCCCCTGAATAGTCTATTGGCTAAAGCAAGATCAAGGTTAGAGTCACCCCCATATAGATGGTTTAAGTAATGAATTGTTGTTACACAGTTAGTAAAAAATGTTCACACAAAATGAGATTTTTGTCCATTAAAAAATGTGCCAGAAATGAGGAAAACATGTTTACTCGGTCCCCGAGGCTGATGTCATTAGGCCATAGATGGATAGATGTTATATCTTTGTTTCAACCAATATGTTCACAAATCTTTAAAAGTGTTCTAAAAACACTGTTATCAAGTGTTATAAACAAACACTGTTATCTCAATTTAGCTTTCTTTCTTTGATGATCCTGTTTTCATTGAACATAATCATAAT
>JAMKCH010049656.1:0-11825 GCA_023653785.1 Ophioderma brevispina | reverse complement strand
AGTAACGGTTTAGCACTGTCCACGATGAAATTGTTTGTTTTCAGCACATAAAGGGTTATTATTTTTTAATGTTACTAATAATTGTTTACTTACATGTATATTTGAAACTTATATCAGCAAAAAACATCGCTTTGGTTCTTTGATTTTTAAAAATATTCTCACATATGACTTCCGTTAGTGCCCAGGGGGGGGGGGGTCCATGGGACCTCCCACTATACCTCATTAACGGCTTTGGCCGATTTTAAATTATTTTTGGGTATGAAAAGAAGCGCATTTTAAGGTCACATTACCACACAAAAAAAAATCACGCAAAATCGGCCAGCGCGAAAACAAATTTTGGGGGTCCATAGAACCCCCCTCCCTGGTCACTTAAGCCTTACATGCATGTCACCCACCGGCCGCTTTTAATTTTGGAATAATTTTTGAATTCTACAACAATGGAATTAAATCACAAAATCAATAAACAAAAGTAAATGTGCTCATTGTTCTAATTTCACCATAAAGGCAACACTGCAATGGCATCAATATCATTTCGACTTACCTTCAATCAATCCAATTAGTTCAAACGAAATTGACATTTAGCTCTTGCATTGATTTTCCTGATTTACTCTGAATGATACGACCACGGTCATTTCCACACCACCCCCAAGTTTTTGCTTAAGACGATAATACAGGTATCGAACAAAGTATTGAAACATAATTGTTTCAGTTTCGTAACAGCGTCAGGTGTTTTGGCAGTAAAAACCTAAATAGGAACTTTCAGCCATTATAAAGCCCCCAAAAAGTAATACCCACCGATAGGTTACAAATCATTGGCTTGCACGAAAAACTAAAATTAATCACTAGTTCCGGTTTTTTTCTGTAAATTTTTGATACCCTTCTTGCCCCATTGCTATCAATAATTGCCAAACACAATAACCATTATAAGAAAATCTCTCAGTTTGTAAAAGTTGCAATAAAAGTATAGCCATAGTGATTGCCATTCAGTGAAAATGACCGCATTCTTCCCGTTTGTGTGTGTCACTTAATGGCAATGCCTGATGCATGGTGTGTATTCTAACCTTATAATAATGTCTTCAGTTTGCAACTTTGAAAAATGTGACACAAGTTTCCGTAAAATGGACCATTGTGTTGGCGATATTGATCACAATGGAGCAAGGAAAGTTCAAAATTGCAGAACAACCAGACTATTGATATCATTTTATGTGTTTTGTGCATAGACCATGAGGGTTTGTAACTTATGGGGGTATTTAGTACATGCTGCGTTACTTTTTTTTTTGGGGTCTTAGATTGTATGTACGATATACTGCGGGGTTCAATAATAGTGAAAACAGGTAAGCCGAAAATACGTTTAATGCCTTACCAAAATTGAAATGGCAACCCGCCCAAGGGCTTGTCAATATTTTATTAACGCTTAAGTGGATGAGGTCTTTTAACACAAAAAGAGTAATTCAACGAAAGTGTTCAATATCAAGACTTAATATTCGTAAAAGTTATTGATATTGATTGATTTAGAAATTAGGTGTGAAACAGTATTTTCATCCTCATGCCGACCACACCTTTTGTTTCGTACTTTTCCTCACCATTGTGCACTAAATATATCAAATGGCTTTAGAGATTTGAGAATATACCAAAGTATTAAATAACAATAACTTGGAGGTTTGATGCAGAGTCAGTTTTTTTCATGGTGCCTTTTCCCAACGCATGTCATTAATCCGAGTCCTTTGTACTATGAAAACGAATTCCGGATCCAATTAAACGTGCATAAATGGTTATAATCAAGAACGAATTAATCTAATCATGTATTTGTAGGAAGCAGTAACGTAAGTCCGCATATGTAGCCCCAGAAATTCAAGTCCACAAGTATGTAGGAAATACTTTTTATGGGGACGGATCCATATTTAAGGAGGAGGGGGGATACCACCTAGAACATACACTATAATAGAATTCATAAATTCGATCTTGTTTCATTTTCGACACGTTTACATTTCTTTGTTTGACATTGGGTCATGAGCTTAGAAAAATTGAACACCGGAGATGCTTTTTAGAGCGGGCATAGAAAATATCGTATAATAGACCTGCGCAATACTATATATGTGTCAAAAGTTGTGTTCTGTAATCATTTTTAATATCCAAATCTATCTCTCTCTTTCACTAAATTTGTATTTCTCTGAATAAACATTCGTAGCACTTCGACCAGAACCCCTGCCATTAAGGTGCGTCAACTAATTACACCAAGACCTGGTTGCTGTGATAGCCATGTTTAAATGTGCCCTTTCATCTGGATATCTTACCAGAAGTGCACAAGGCTGTGGAATAATGCAGAGCGTATTATTTTATGCTGGTGAGAAGCAGGGGGTGCAAAACGACTACTTGAATTAACAGACTTAGCTCGGTCAGTACTAACAGATGATGAATGCTCGTGGCGGAAATATGAAAGAATAATTAATATCAGCTTTCTGTCTAGGTACCTACATATTGAGAACATGTTTCTTAAAAGATACACAGATGGCGGTCAAAATCAGGGGTCGATTTATATAACTCACCATGTATCATTGCCATTAAATCACCTAATTCGGAGGGAAAATGAATGTAACTTTGAACGTATCGTCTTTACACAAATCGTCCAAATAATAGATAACACCCTCCGACCCGAACCCTTCGTTTTAAGAGTCAAGATTATTGATTATGAGTTGCTTTACTATAATTACTACGAATATATTAATCATCTTCACTCACCATCTCAATGCCCGGTTGCATTCTAAAACGTACCCAATTTGTCGCTGGCGCTTCACTAAAATCAACACTCAATGATGCCTACCCAGTCCGTGATTGAAAATTGTCCATCTCCTTTTGTATTGATACCCAGACATGCGTCTGGCAGATCCTAGATCGCTGAATACCATGGCTGGGGATCATTTGTAATGGCTTCCACCGTTCTCAGGTTGAGTTATAGCTGTCTTGGTTGACTGAAAGTTTCTGTGTAATATACGCTGGATGCGGTTATAGCATTGTCGGGAATTAGCGAAGTTGATTTGCATCCAAGTTCAGTATTACAACTAAATCGATGAAAAAATAATGACGAACAGAACACATAACAATAACACCTTTACCAAAGATTGCGTTATGGTAGCCGTCATGCGGGAAGTAGTACATGTTATGATAAAATTTAATGACAAGATATTTTATTCTCTTTATAGCGTTCATTGACCTTTTTCGTCATTTTTTTAAAAATCCAAGCCTAAATTCGAACCATTATATACACTCAGTATATAAATTACTATATTTTGACCGATTATTGTTTAAAATGCATAACATTTTTTTCATTGCTGGTCATTTTTAAATTGTACCAAACCAATTCATCGGTTTTATTGATTGTTTTCGTTATGTGTGCTGCTGTTCCGATTGGAAGAGGCATGGGTATGGGTCAAGAACCTTAAAGGAGATGCCCAATCTCCCCCTCAATTGGCCCGCCCTCAATGGAAAGGCGCGTGTTGGTAGATGCCTAATGTAAGTATTTGACCAAAATCATGTTCGGGGGAATATACACTGTTGACTCATAAAATTGCGAATAAAATATTTACTACTTTGTATGGATGATTCCTTACAGTGCTGAGTTATTATGATATCTAGCGGTGTATATTCGCCACACTACTGATGATTAATCTCTTCCGAACATATCACCATGAACTAGTCCACAATTAACCTTTCACGAACGGGTTCTTAGCTGAAAGGAAAAAGGGTATTTGAATTGAAGGGTTGTTAGAATGTTTTTCAATCAGTCAGTATTTACAGAAACCATTGTTTTGAGGTGATTTCATGACATTCGAAATTTCCAATAGTACTGTTTTTAAATGCCAATCAGGTACTACTAACGGAGGATGTATGAAGACGTAATCTCGGAGGTTCTCACCACGTAATCGATTTACCCTTGTCTTCCCCATCTTGCTGGTCAAGGACTGAGACAAACTATAACCTAACAGAGAGCGGAAGTAAAGACTGTAGATCATTGTAACAGCTCGAGCGTAGAACCAGGTCTGTTTGGCTTGCAATGCCGTGTCGCCACGATGGCGCTGTGAGAACCTTAACTTTTCTATGCGCGAGGTATCCTGCAAATCAAGGCAATTTTACCTAATTTTTGTGCCTTCATCTCCTGACCTAAGGTGAATTAAGTTATTATTAGGACCCGGCTCACATTAACACTTTATTTTTGTGCGTTTGGCCAGCGTCATCAATACGTCATTTTCATAAGAAATAAATCAAAAATGAAAATAAAATGTCCAATTAGATCCTATTCTGTTAATAAAAAATAACAGTTTGAGAAATAAACTGATCCAAATTTGTGTCAATTCTTGTGATATTCAAAGCGAAAACACACCCATTTTAGTTAACTCAGTTATTCTGAAGATATCCAAGGAGTCATGAATACATGAAATTTGAGACAATTTACCTATAGTCGACAAATGAGTGTACAAATTGGGGTCCCATTTAAAGTTTTTCCATGCTTATATGCCAAAAGTAATTGAGCTACTAAAATGCGAGTTCAAAGCTTTCTGACAAATAACACGCACGTGTGAGCATCAATGATTTAAAAAATAGCCCGCCAAACTCAAATCTGCGGGAGTTATACATTGAAATGTATTGCAATACGATTACTGCTTCACATCAGTCGAGGGAAATCGTTGAATTACATCACAATACCGTCCAGCACGCTGCACGCTGCAAACAAATCCATTGATTACTTGATTCGAATCTCTGTTACGGTATAGTCGTCTCAGGTCAAGGATCTAGAGGCTCCTAGTCATAAAACACAAACATTTCGCAGTGTCCGAGCTGTTAATCTTCTGTGCTCCCCACCTTAGCCCAGCGAGTCGATCAATTCTGTGCGGACGGTTGGTAGTGGACATTTGCGTAATTCGTCTTGCTCTTGGTATCCGTGTTGAAGCAATCTTCGATTTACGGTTTGGCGGGAAACATGTTGATTAAACGAGACACTGGCACATTTGAAAAATAGTGCGCCCCTCAAGATTTCAAAATCGATATTTTTGCAGGTTGAAGGCTTTTATATACAAAAGCATCACCCGAAATGATTAAGGACCAAAGCAGCGTCTTAGGAGTACAACAGAAGATTTTATAATTAGCTCGCCGGCGACGTTAATTCAGCAGCGACCGAAAATGGCGTTTTAACACAAGAACACGAGCCGTATGCATGTTTCCCACGCTATGCACAATGTTTGACAGGTCTATAAACCTTGTGGTTTTAATATCAGGAGTTAAGAGTCAAAAATATTCATGTTAATATACACATTTGTTGATTAAAGTTATGGAAAACTTAAAAGTTGGCCACAAATTACCGGATGTCTTTATCCTCATGTCAATGCCCCTATCTGTTTTGGACGCGGATGTTATTTTTATGTGTAAAGTATATCTACATGTTCTTTCAATGGCCCTAGACTATCATTTGAGAGACAAATTGAAGAAATTTCATATTGGTGAAAATGTGCCAATGCCGCTTTAAGCAGTCGGCGATCATCTTGTCCTGGTAGTCAATCGTGGTCGCCATTGAAGATTTTCGTGGCCTCAAATGACCGACCTCTCGATGATGTCTGAGTGATTTTACAGACCGTATTTTGCGATATCCAGGAAATCAGCGACTTTTGCATGTTTCAACCCTCCCGTCGGGGTGCAACCACTCTTCGGCGTATTGACAATGCCGTTGGGACGAGGGCCATAGCCTGGGAACTTCTGTGTCAGCTTTTGTTTTTAAGGGAACAACCAACTCTGAGAAAATGTGATCCTTGCACAAAGGTTTGGAGCAGGGAAAGGAGCAAACAACAGACGTCTGGCATTTTATAGTTCCCAACAAAAGGCATTGTTACGTAATTCAAACTTATGCATGGATTCACTTCACCTGGGTAGATTTTTTTCCCTTTACACTGGTATCAAATTAAGTACTATGTTATAGCCTTTCCAAACAATGTGAACGCAATTTTAAGCAAATTGGATCATTAGAACTATTTACCGCGTGATCTAATGCCGATCTTCTAAGGTTTCTTTGCAGAAGTGGGGCTACCTGGGAGCAGATCAGAACACTACCTGGGGTTGTGGAGCAGCACCACAGACAATGGAACATCTCTTGGTTGTTTTAAAGATGTCGATATGTTATAGGAATAATAGTCCGTGAATTGAAACGTCTTATGCGATTAACTTGTGATAAATAATGCAATTGAATGTATACGAGTAATATCAAATGACCACTATTGATATTTATACCAAACCCGTGTTATGAAATGAGATGGACATTTTTTTAAATGAAACTCCGTCTGTGACATAGAATGTGTGTGACATGAAATAATGGAAAATGTTTTGAATGATGGTAAAATACTATGTGGAACTGCTATGAAATGTGGTCTGCCCACTGTTAGAACAACAATGCAGAGACAAGGATCTTGCGGAATTCATTGAAGTACGCTTGGTACGAGGTATAACAAGTCGCGTAATTTCAGATTCCGAAGAAGACCGTAGCCTTCGTCCTTTACCATCAGAATTACTGTCCAACACATTATACAATTTTAGACGATCACAAAAGTATGACGGAGCCTGTCTGTGAAGAGACTTATACACATAAAGGACTTTGTATCTATATAATATGCTCCTTAACAGGCAACCAGTGAAGAGTGTTCAAAAGTCGTAACGCACTCTGGTCACGACCACTTGCGAACAGTCGAACACCAAACGCGTAGCTTTATTTTGCCAGCGCTGGAGCATTTTGAGATCTATTTCATTTGCAGCGTATAGTAATGAGTTGGTATAGTCAATGGGGAGGGGGCAAATATTTTAAAGCACGGTTGCAAGCATCAAAAGTGATAAACCTACGAATACCTCATAAGTTACGAATATAATTTACACGTTTACAAAAGCACGAATTTGATTGGACATAGTAAAGGTGGAATCAAACATAACCCCAAATGTAACCATATCGAAGACAAATTTTTCAAAACTGGGCGTAGCAAAAACAATAAATTCTGTCTTTTCGTGATCAATCTGCAGCACATCCAGGTGTTTATGACAGATATACAGCTTTAAAGAATTAGAAGAGTATGCTCACAAATCACCTGGAATAGTTTGATTAGACTGACAGAAACGCTGAGTATCATCAGTATACGAGTGAAAGTTAACATTATGATTCCTAATGATGTCACCGATTAGATGAATGTATATTATAAATCCTTGGGGCCTACAATGGAGCACTGAGGCTCCATTGTAGGTCCTGAGGCTCCATAGCAAAGTATATTTGTTAAACCTTAGTACCTTACTCCCATATGGAAATCTCAAAATGCACAAGGATGACAAAGTCGCATCATCGAGATTTGGAATCGGCAGGTCAATTTGGCTACGTACTATTAAACATTTTCTGCATACACTTGTTCAAGGTCATATAGGCCTACCACGAGACTACAACTTGTCAGTGTTTCAAACTATAGTCAAGCACTAGACTACGTTTTAACATTATTTATATTATTGAATTTATTTTCTGATGGGCTTTAATTGTACTAAGATTCAAATGGCGGCCATTTTGGATCCATTTTGACCACTATACCTTGGTATATGAGAGTGTCTATACGCATATTTTTCAACATGTGCTAAAATATTAACTCCTCATAAAAAGTTTGGAAATATTTTTGTTGAGCTACATCTTATTTCATTTGAAGGTTGTTTTCATAATGCTTTCATTGATAGTAAATGCTTATGAGTTTATGAATCAATGCTGTTTATGAGATTAGGTTTTTCAAGTAAGAAAGTGCCCGGCGGTTGATGAATCATGGAAGATAGAGATATAGAAGGAAGCACATCGACCCACTTGACGTTTGAACGATCTATCTGCCGCCCCATAATTGCAGTTGTTATTCATATTCTCTCAAGTGGCCCTTCCGAGGATAATCCTATTCAGATTTTCTCGCTCGAGAAAATTCCTTGTTGTTTCTTCATTGCGTAAAGATTCCGGGTCATTGGGAATCAGCGAATCAGCACACGATGAGTGCTGCGAGTAAATACCCAAACATATGGCGGCATCCATGGAAACCGATCAATACGCCCGGGGGGTTCTTGGATTTTGCTCTGGAACCCATGCTCGTTCCGAAAAAAGAGGGACTAGCTGCAAATGCGGGACTACCGCTAGGGGTATTAAATTCAAATTAATCAAGTTCTAATCCCGCTGGGGTACAAATTCGGTTGTGATTGTGACTGGTTCAATGATACTAGGGTTGGCCAAGTTACAACCTTTTAAAAACAAAAAAGTGTCGATTCTATGGCCAATTTGGCTCCTAAAAAAGAATCTAGCAAGCTTTTTCAATGAAGATAAATTTTTGAGACGGCCAAAAATCCAAGACGGCACCCGGGTCCAACGTTCAAATTTAGTCAAACTTTCATCCTTTATTTTTCACACTGGGCAGTCTTAGGCAGTAAAACTGAACGCATAACGATGTACATTAACTTCTTATATAACGCAAACAACAACAAATACACATCGGAGACAGCCGGAACATGTTGTAATATGCAATATACTTTTACACTTTTACGTGTTCGGACATAGAGTTTTCAAAAATTCTACAGTAATGATTGCTCGCCGATCATCGATTGCGGCAGAGGGATTATGAATTTTGCGGGTGAATGGATAAACAGATTAAAATCGGATTGTGGAAGTCGATGTGCTTCCTTCTATCACTTTCGTCCATTTGTGAATAGACAGTGAGTCTTTTTTGTTGGTCACTTCTTACTAGCACGACGCGGGTAGCATCAGAACGGTAGAACGAAATTCACATTGATTTGATATTTTTTCTACTTAGTTCTACAGACAGACAAAGGATGAATTTTATTAAAAATCAACAGCCACACAATCATATCATCAGAACAGTTGGGCTGAGTAATAAACACAAGCATTTTTACGATTTTACGATTTTCAAGATGTTGTATTTGTTGTCGTTAAACGGACAGAAACTGTAGTGGTCCGTGGAAGCCAGTCTGCTCATAATATGAAAATGAAGCAGCCGAGCGCAGCCCGGGGCTAAGGCGACCGTTAATTTTCTGAATAATTATTTTACAATGGAATTATCAAAATATTAAGCAAAACTCAAGGCATTCCAAGTTCGAAATTCACTTTTCAATCCAAACCCCAAAAAGGGGATAAATTTCATTTACCTTTTAAATCACACCCAAGTATTTCAAAACGAAACTGACAGTCAGCTGCATTGGTTTCCTGATTTACTCCTGAATGATATACCACGCCATCGTCTACACCTGACCAAGTTTTCGGCTTAATACGGATAATGCGGTATCGAACAGAGTATGGAAACATAATTGTTTCAGTTGTAGCAGCGTCGGTGTTGGCAGTAAAAAACCTGCAATGAGGAATGTTCAGCCATTATAGAATAAAGCGTTGTATAAAACGTTCATTGCCGGGGTTCAATGAGACCAGTGAAATCATGTAATACAAAAATACGTAAATGCAGCACACAAAATGATGTCTACAGAACCTCTGTATATTATATTTTTTATTTTATTTGACCCTTAGTGGATTAGGTCTTATAACACAAAAGAGTACTTCAACGAAACTCTGCACATCTCAAGACTTAATATTAGCAAAAATTGATTCAGAAATCTGTATATATGTTGAGCACACGAAAGGTCAAAGGTCACATGCATGTAGAAAATGTTTTTTATGGGTAAGGCCTCATATTTAGGAAGGGGTGAGAATACCACCTAGAGTATGATAACACTATAATAAATCAGAATTTCGATGTTGGTTTCGTTTAAAAAACACGGATACGGTACATGTCTTTGTTTGACATTGGGTCATGAGCGCCTATGAAATTAAACTACTGAGTTGCTTTGTTTAGAGCTGCATAGAAAATACCGTACAATAGACCTGCGCATACTACTTTATATTGCTGTTAAAAGCTTGGTGTGTTTTGTGAACAACCGGTGGTTTCTATATTAAATCCTTAAAACATCACACAAGTAGCCTGCTTATTGGGGAAAATGTTTCAATTTTAAGCGTAAATAGGCTTTGTGTCAAATTGTGGTTAAATTCTCTTTCGTTTTACTTTGCATGGGGTTTGAATCCGAACAAATCCGTAAATTCGTGAGACGCGTTTCCTACCCATTTTCGGCACTCATCAGTCACGATTTTGCTTGAAAACCGAGGAAAATCTATGATTTACCTGTCATGAAAAATGGTTAGGTATGACCCAATTAGCCTGTGCATGTTTTTAACTCCGGTAAAATACCAAACGTACTGTCGTGGTTGGATAGGGTTCCAGAATCTTAAATCAGCGACTTGAGAAACTGTTTAACTGTTTAAGTGGTGTGGCACTCAATTGGTTTTCAGTCACGATTTTGCTTGAAAACCGAGGAAAATCTATGATTTACCTGTCCTGAAAAATGGTTAGGTATAGCCTGTGCATGTTTTTAACTCCGGTAAAATACCAAACGTACTGTCGTGGTTGGATAGGGTTCCAGAATCTTAAATCAGCGACTTGAGAAACTGTTTAACTGTTTAAGTGGTGTGGCACTCAATTGGTTTTCATCTTATTTGAAGGTTGCATGGACAAACGCACTGATTTTGAACTTCTTTGAGGTTTCATTACGGGACCCCTTTGTTCCCTTGTTTTAGAGCAAATGATGAAATTGCACGTAAGCATGGCATTACATACCATATACGCATGTGGTCCGGTGCAGGCCCGTACGCAAAATTCCACAAAAGGGGCAAAAGGTCCACTTTTTGCTGATTTTTTGCGTAAAAAGGTCCAAAGTTTAAAGAAATGTTGACAAGAAAGTCCACATTTTGGTGAGCAAATGTTCAAAAGTCCAAAAAAGGACCATTTTAGGGGATTAGGTCCACTTTTTCGAGGTTCAGCACCTCCCCAAAATAAATCCTGCGTACGGGCCTGCTCCGGTGGATATGACTGCCCACTCATGATCCAAAGGTTGTGGGTTCGAACCCCGCTGCGGCCAATGTGCGGCATTTAGGGCAAGGCACTTTACCTCCCTTGCCTCGCCGACCCAAGCGATATTCGGGTGGTAAGGTAAGCCTGTTATTGGGAATATTACAATCTAAGTGCTGATAGGATTGTGCACTTGGCCAGCTGCCGGCCTAGATGAAGCGAAGTGATTGTGACGATTTTCTGACTGCAGAGTAATAATAATAGGCAACCGTGATCTTGTAGGAATGGCGCTTTATAAAAGTCAATATTTTCTTATTATTAAGTTTTATTCCTCCTTCAATCCACGCGATCTTTTTGTAATGGAAGATGTGCTTACCATTTCTTGTATTGTTGAAATGAGGGAATAAATGTCTGCAAACTACCTATAAAGCCTAATGATTTAAAACTGAGTTTCTGTCTTCAGATCTGCTTATAATTTCCCTGTAGGTGAAATAACAATCGGTTCCACAAAATGAAGCCATCAGACTCATTTCCCGGCTTTGGAATCATGTTTAATCCAGCCGAATAGGAAGACACTTTGACCAGAACACCTGTTGGTAAGAGAGTGGGCGTTGCTCACTTCTAGAAGCTCTCCATTGGTTTCCTGTGTGCACAGACCACTTCTGTACGCATTTAAGATCCTTAACGTCCACGTTTCTGGATATTTGAAAGAGCTTTACCGCTATTACAATCTTGGTAGGTATCACAGACCAACGATACCCAGCGATACCACCCGGCTTGCAATCCGTCATCCACCACAAGCGTTTCCAAGTCATCGCCGCGAGAAGTAGAGAAACGTCTTGTGGCGTCCCTGCTTGCCAGTGAAGCTAATCTCTACACCAC
>JAMKCH010049655.1:0-53901 GCA_023653785.1 Ophioderma brevispina | reverse complement strand
CGTGGCAGTGCATCTTCGCGGCGAGAAAGTGAAGGTGATGACGGCAGGTCAGAAAGGAGGACAAGGCACAGCAGCTCAGGGTCAGGCAAATCAGGGCCAAGGCCAGGTAAGACTTGAACAACAGGAACATTACACATGGGTTTCAAAGAGAAATAATAAAAAGGAAAAGAATGAATCCAACACCTCACATGTGCAATTCCTGCATCTTAACCATTACTATAGTCGCCGTCACAATTCCTTTTCTGAAATAGGCGTCTACATACGCGCGCGAGAGTTGCTGCATGTACGCGCAGACTATGTATTTCCTTTACGCGTTGTCATGGTTCTGTCTGGCGGGAATGCTGGCGTAGTCTTGATGCAGAGAAAGGATTATGACGGAGAGTATAAGAGAGCATTCAATATCTGACTTGCGTTTGGCGGACACGGATGTGAAAAAATTATTTAGATGTGAAAACTAAAAATATTGATCAATGTTATGTTTTCTAGGGTAAAATTACATGCAGTTTCTG
This sequence comes from Ophioderma brevispina, assembly GCA_023653785.1. Classification (NCBI taxonomy): domain Eukaryota; kingdom Metazoa; phylum Echinodermata; class Ophiuroidea; order Amphilepidida; family Ophiodermatidae; genus Ophioderma; species Ophioderma brevispina. The sequence continues at coordinate 53,392 of JAMKCH010049655.1, read as the reverse complement.
ATTTTGGCCCTTAAAATGGTGAAAATCACACACTTTTTGAGATATAATCCATATTTTGGCAAATTTTGGCCAAAATTTGACCTTTTTGAGTGACAAAAATGTTGACTTGTCTATTTGGAATGACCATATCTACAACAAAAAAGTCCAGTTGTTATTTTTTTTTAATTTAATGTTAAGTTATTCACCTATCTTTACAATAAAATAGTTTGCATTGTTCAAACTACCTCCTGTTTTTGGTTAGAGCTTCTTGAAATTGTACGTCAGAGTGACAAAAATTGTACGCAAAATTTGAGGTTTTTGTCCAATTTCGAACTTCAAATGACCATAATTTCACAAAGGTATACCCTAGAGATATCATTTTTGTGTCATTTTGTTCAGAAATGCAATAGCTTTTTTTTTTTTTTTTTTTTCAAACTTTATTTCCCATTACTCCACAGTATGAAAACAAAACAGTTATATGGAGGAGTTGAGCAAAAGGTCTATAGGGCCCAAAACACTCACCCCCCTTGGAATACATTAACACGAAAGAAACACGGCATAACTATCAAGAAACGCACAGAAAGTGTTACACTTGTAACACTTGTAACACATTTCTTGTTAGACTAAAATCATAGTCAATACTCTTGGTTCACTGTAGTTGTCTGGCGACTCTTTGCATGCATTGTTAGTAAGGTCTCTACCAAGAAACAGGGAACCATTTTTTGGACATCAAGGTCAGTAATTAGATATACACCACATGTGCTTATGTGTAGGCCTGGATGTTTATGTTTTGGCTAGAGTGACCCTGACACTCTGCAGTTCTTTCATATAGCAATGCCTTAGTAATTTTACACTAGGTATATATAGGTAGTGCAATAACATGATTTTGTCACACATGGAGTATGTTACCTCTTAAATTTAGAAAGTTTTCTTTGTATGACAACTAAAAAATTATTTTTTTCCTTTGAATGCCACTTCATTATTTTATGAACTATTGTGTATGTGGACATTTGTGTGTGTGTGTGGCTGCATGTGTGCATGTGCTTGTGTGTGTGAATTGGAAATTAAATGTTAATGGTAAAAAATGTGGTACTTAAAAATTAAAAATGTTTCAAAATGTGGGTATGACAGCAAAACAATTAAATGTACATTTTTTTTTTTTTTTTTTTTTGGAAAAAATGCAGTTAAGGGACGTTAGGATATGGGAATTGTCACTTAATTGGTTTGTTTCACCTCATTGCACAACTCAACGCCACACCTATGGAGTAAGCCACAGCATCCTTGATGCTCTCGTTTTAAATTTAATGTTAAGTTATTCACCTATCTTTACAATAAAATAGTTTGCATTGTTCAAACTACCTCCTGTTTTTGGTTAGAGCTTCTTGAAATTGTACGTCAGAGTGACAAAAATTGTACACAAAATTTGAGGTTTTTGTCCAATTTCGAACTTCAAATGACCATAATTTCACAAAGGTATACCCTAGAGATATCATTTTTGTGTCATTTTGTTCAGAAATGCAATAGCAAAACATAGTAAGTTTGAACAGAATACTCTTTACTTTACTAAGAAAAATTATAATACAAAATGTTACCCTACCCCTTAATTTTCTGCAGGCGTGAAAAAATTATTTTGATTTGATAAAAAAATTCAAACTCAAAAGTTCCAGGGATTATGGGATTTAAAATATGAACTTGTTATGCCCAATACCTCCCCCTACAACAAGTTCATATTTATTTAGACCTAGGACTCCTCATTTATTAGTTTGAATTTTTTTATCAATCATTTTTTTCCTTCCGGCAAAAGGTTGTTTAATGTACAAAAGCATCTATATCATACCAAATCCACCTAAAATACCAGCAGATACTAGCTGACTTAGGATCAGAATGAATTAATACAGTTATTTAAACATATTCCAATGTAAGAATACCCTTATGTTTACTATGGTTATAATTTTGACAGGTTCAGTAAAATTATTGTTATTCCTAGTTTTAGCATGTCGTCTCTTTTTCCCTATTCGGATATCATGGAGGTTTGAATTTTGAGGTGTAGCATTTAAGGGGGAGGTAATTTTGCATTTCTAATGCCAGATTCAGTTTCTACACAAAATTTCACCCCAGAAAAAATTCTTGAACTTCAGTTTTTACTCATTTTGTCCTCCAAAAGCAAGTCAGATCTTGAACGCTGTCATAATATGATGCAAACCTGGTAAAAATTTTAGATAATATTGATCAGTTAAACCTCATCTTTGTCAGTAGCTCACAAGCTTTTCCTTGAAATGGTAATTATTGCAAATTCTTATACAGTAAGTGGGGTTTGTAGTATTTATGCAAGTTTTGATTGGTCCATGATAAGCCCCGCCCATAAACTATGAGACAGTCGTATACCCCCATATTTGGGCAATGATTTAAATACGCTAGCCTTTCCGGAACTATAGATTGTTTTGATTTTATCTTTCAGACATTGTCTAACATGTCTAAAGTCTAAAAGAACAGAGAATTAATCACAGCGGGAAAAAGTGGGTAATTTGGTAATCTCATTCCCGGGAATGAGACTTGACTGTGAATTTAACCAATTTATAAGCTTATATAATATTGTAATAACATTGTAAATTCTACTTGGAAATCCTACTTGTATTATACTTTTGTTGATGTTCCGACGCAGGGATCAAGCATGAACGCCGGGCGGGTAAGGGAGGTCTAATTATGTGTTGACGCTATCGTTCAGCGAGTTGGAAAACCCCTTTCCATTTTTTTTGACACAATGTAATGTAAACAGAGCGGCAAACATCAGAAAAACATTTGGATGATTGACAGGTTTCACTTCAACCTCTGTCAAGATCATTAACTGTTAAAACTAATTAATAACACTAAGTGTAAACAAACATCAAGTAAAAAATTAAAATAACCTTAAAATATATAGAAATAATTTTCATAATAAAGTCAGAGTAAGGAGGCAAAATACTAAGAAAAAACAACTTCAATGCACGTGGTTGGAAATCCTTGCCAAGCAAAACGGGAAACCCCGGCCCTGGGGAATCCCCACTGATCTCTACTCTTGGGAAAATGGCGTCCACATGCGTTTCTGCTTTGGTTACATTCTGTTCGGAAGTCATACTTTGAGTCATAGAGGTAGAAAATTGTCCATGGTTGCACAGTGGACCAGTATTTACTCGGAGGATACGAACAGGTTATCGTTCTCAGCAAATAAAACAGACTCATCTTTATTCCATGTCCAATAACAAATTCAAAGAGAACATTGCGTTTGTTTTGTTGTGGATTTCACGCCCACTGACCTCATTTGGTTTGCATTGCTTTGTGTTTGCCCCCGACTAGGCATTGAATAAAGGACGAAAGGGGTTTTGTTAGCTTCTTTAAATGCTGACAGGTAATTTAAAATTTCAGCTTGCGACAATCATTTTGTTATTTTTCAATTTACCTTATCTCTTGTACTTAAGCTAATTTTACTAGGCCTCTTTTGATTTTAATTCATATGCGATTAAAATAGTTAAATGTTTTCATCCCTGAGAAATAATGAAAGTCCATATAATTTATTAGGATGCGGCCGAAAAAAGCTTTGTATTGATTTGTAATTAAAATTGACCAAAGATGCCAGTGTCAAACATTGTCAAAGGGAGTTGGAAGGCACTAGAAAAATGGAGTAGGTAAAGTAAAATACAACTTTTGTTTTTAGCACTTGAAAACGCTGTGTGAACCTGCTTTGGTTCTCGCAAATGTTGAGTGCGAACCTTATAAGTGAATTGGGTTCGCGGCGATTTTACTGGAATTCTGGAATAAAACTACGGTACTTTTGTGGCCTCTAACCAGAAAATGTTAAGCTTCTTATACGCTCAAAAAGTGTAAAAATGTTGCACCAAATAGCGCCGATTACTCTGTGATTTTGCAAAAATCTCCAACTTCTAAGGGGGGCACATCCCCCCTCAGACACCCCCCTCCAGCCGCTCACGCAGCCATTTGATTCCCGGGAAACTGCATTTTTTACACCCCTGGGATTAATAACATGTCATAAAATAATTAGTTTTAGATGAAAAAAAATGACAAAATGGGGATTATTTGCAAATGAAATACGAACTATTTATAAACATTGCGGATTGACTATGCGTAATGAGGCCCGATGAGATTGCTTTGATGCATGCCATCTCTGGCCGTTTTCGAAAGATTTGCTCGCTGCACTGCTGTGAAAGTTGTGACCGAGAACTTGTGATAAATCAAGAAAGTTTGGTCCGCTAAAATCCCAGTACCGGTACCGACATGATACTGTTGACACACACTCGTATATCCTTTTAGTCGCCATTGTTTATATGAGGTAAGCGTTATGGTAAACACGTATTGACACGACGTGCAGCCATGCCCCGGGGCCATGCCCTGGCCCGGATCATGGGATGCCGGGCCCGGTGAGGATCAAGCTGCTGTACTCCTCTCGTTCTCACTCCGGTTCACACTGTATACTGGTCTAAACTAAGACAAGGCCTAAGACTAAGCCTAGGATTAGGCCTGACTAACATACTATTTAGATGACTTTTATTACAATATCCTACAAATAAATCATAAGACCATAATGTGGTCACTTTCACTGAACAGCAGCACTATGAAAGAATAGATTTGATTCGTGCATGCCATGCCGTGCCGGACTCATGACTCTGTCACTTGTGTCCTGACAAAATATTAACGCAAAATGTACCAAATTACCTTGTTTTAGACTTGTATGATTTAGATGAACTTTGCTATGGTCCTCGCTGGCTTTAGAAATTTGATTCTTAAAGCTGGCTTTTACGCTAATTTGCTGCATGTGTGTGCTATGTTTAGACTATGTTTGCCCGAAGAACATTTACACTTTCATGACTTTCTTCAGGCACTGATTTTCACCCAGTGATTTGAAACTCTTCGCCAGGCCGTGTCACTGCCATGACCGGTGGCCAGGGCCATGACTGCGATATTCGCTGCTCCGGAGATGTCCGTTGACTCTTCAACATGACTGATTCGATGGAAATACAATCGCAAAATTCCCAAACTCTTTATTTTATGGATACAGATATCATTATTATTATTGTCTCTATAGTATTCGTTTGCATTTGTTGTTATTTCGAATCACAGCTGATTTTGTTGTTGACTGAAGTTTTTGAAAGGGGCAAATCACATATTGTTGCGCATAGTGACATTTTTGTGTGTAAATAGATTGTTCCATGTTGTTTACAGGGGTGGTACAAGCGGGTGAAGTCCTTTTGATCTAAAAACGATCTCACACAAAATATTTTATTTATAATTTTAGGAATAAAAATGTTAAAACTGTTAAAGAATGACAATAAAACTTCAGCGACCGTTCACGACTCAAAATATGGTACAACCCATGCGTTATCAGGCTGTCTTTCATAGCGAAACGCGCATTGAGCGTATTTTATTCTCTAATTTATTAGAATAGAATGCATTACGTGTGATGTACCATATTTTATTATATTGCAAGTTTTATAAGGGCACGGCACACCTTACTGTCCATTCAACTAGCTTAGACCCTTGGTTTTTAAATTAATATAAGAGAAGGATTTGGTGTCGGGGAAAAAATCATGAAAGAAAAGTTGGTATTCATCTAATTACCCAACAAGATTTTGAAGGTGAATGCTGAAAAGTATTTCTTCACACCCATTTCTATTCAATTTCTGCGATTTTTGGCCATCAATTGGCAAGGAATCGGAACCAGCCAAATATTCATAATGAGCATAAACTTTTTCAGGAACGTTCCATTTATAAGATAGGTGTGTAAAACATTGCATCGTTCTTTGATCAATATCATGAACAATGCTTGAAATGTATAAATAGCTTCTATTTTATTCCCGGGATTTTATTCCTGGGCAAAATATGTTGCTTCAAACTTTCAAAGAAATACAACAATACATTCTTTGTATTATGTCCTTTTAGAGAAGATGACACAATATGTGCAGGTCACTGTCCGACCATGGTCTTCTGGTCCGGCGATATTAATCGCAGTGGGTATCGATAATCGCTTCCTACCTCATATGTATAAAAACAAAGACCACCTCACATGTCATTTGTTAATGGTACAAGATGTTGGACAGATCATTTGCAACTTTGAGGGAAAAAGGGTCAAATTTCAATAGATTTGTAGGTAAAATTCCATCCATATGTTTCAAAATATAAAAATCCTGTTGGGTAATTTTGTGAATTCAAACTTTTCTTTCACGATTTTTCCCGACATCTCTACCTTCTCTAATATTAATATTAATTAAAAACCGAGGGTCTTTAAGCTAATTGAATGGACAATAGTTTAGCGAGAAAGCTGTTCTAACTTTGTAGATAATTTCAGAAGGCTACATTCAAGAAAGGAACTGATCCCAAGAATATAAATATGATGACCATAGTTCTACATATTACAGTAGGAGTCTAACCAGCCTGATTGTCAAAGTGGCCTGTAATCCACTGCAAAATGATGTTAGACTCTTTTGTTTTAATAAACGTTTAATAAATTCATGTAATGGTGCATGGTTAAGAACTATTGATAAAATATTGATAATTTGTATTTTTTTCCTCTTTCCTGCTAACAGTAATGATACGTAGAGAAAGTGAGAGATCCAATCCTGATGATGATGCTGTATTCAAGAAAGATGAAGTTGCATCCCAACCCAAATCACCAACGTCACCAACATCACCTAAATCACCGCTATCCCCTAAAGCCCCTAAATCACCAAAATCTCCAACGACTCCCCCTAAGGCAGAGGAACCTCCAAAGGTCATGAAGCCTGCCCCACCTCCCAAGGAAAATGCGTGGACAAAGCGAAGCGAGACGGTGACTACGCCACCACACTCTGCTGCACCAGCCCAGAGCCATGCTTCACCACCGAGTGGAGACAGTGGTAGAAAGGCTGGGCAGACAGCAGAAAAGAAGTATGTAGATGCACCCCTCCAAAGGAGAATGCATGGGGCAAGAGGAGTACTGATCCTAAACCTGCAGCTGGTAGAGGCACAAGACCTCAAGGTGAGCAAGAGAAAATTAGATGAGTAGCATTCTGGTTAAGTTACAGTGCCATTGACAAGATTAATGTATGTTTTAAGGGTCATATCAAAGATGGTAAAGAAAAGGCAACTAGTGATTCAAACAAACCATTTGTTTTTTGCTATTCACAATGTTGAACTTTACTTCATTGAGCAACAAAAATGCATTCTTTCCTTTCCTGTGGACATAAAAAGGATTAACTTAAAGGATTTGAAGCACAGCCCAATAATTTTAATTTTAAAAGACCAAAATTTCCTCCAAATGTCAAAATATCCCAGTAACATGGTTTCCGGGTTCCCAACTTTAAAGACCTGACTACCCCTCCCCCCCCCCATAAAAACCTGTCAATGTGAGATGTTTATATCCGATCTTAAAGGATTTGATGTGCGGCCCTATTGTCGAGTGTTCAGCGATCCAGGTCTGTTCAACAGTATTATTATGATACTAATGCAAAGCAAGGTATTCAGTATAAGCAGCTTAGGATTAGTGTATAACCTGAGGTACACGGTTCAAGTCTGCTGGGCTATTTTGAAACTAATGGAGCTCGCACGTTTTTTTTTTTGGTCTGAATGACACACAAATGTTATTTGTGTGAATAACTTGAACAGCGGTATTTTTGAAAATTAATCCATTTTGAGAATGAGATGAGCCTTACGAAATACGCAGCCTATTGGGCAGCGAAATGTCATATTATAGTAATTATTCAAGGTCACGAATATATCCCAGAACAGAAATTAAGTTTTGTGACATCACCAATAGCTATGGCTGAGAATTCAGTCACTGGGCTCTGTAAGTGTTAATATGCTTTTAGCAGTCTGATCTGCTTAGCCAAAAGCTATTGAAAAATTATGCAATCTGTCAATATTTTGTGTGTTCATAATGCAGGTGACTCTCGAGGTCCAGGTCCAGGGGGAGCTGGACGAGGTAGAAAAGACGATGACAGACGTGAACCACAGCAGAGAGACGACAGAAGGCGACCACCTCGAGGTGATAGGAGAGGTCCACCACCTAGAGATGACAGGAAAGGGCCACCCAGAGATGACAGGAGACGTGAAGGGGGAGGAGGAAAAGATAGTAAAAGTCCACAAGAAAAGTTAGAAAAGAAGCAACGACCGCCTCCTGAATTACCAAAATATGAAGATCCAAAGCCCACGGTAAGTGTCTGATGCTCTACCAACTGAGCTAATGGGTCAGATAACAATTGTTCAAACAATTTATTTTAAAAATCATTCTTCATATACAGTACATGTGAAACCATATAATATGAAACAAATGTTGTAGATATCTACAACTTGAGAAAAAAAAATATTGCAAAATGTAGGTTTTTCAGCAATTTGTCAATTTTTGTATGATTTTGCACAGTGCCCAAGGTCCCTGTTGAAAGTCTATGGGAAACTGAAACTGTAAAATATGAAACATCTCAAAACTGCAGTTTTGGAAAAAAGAAAAAATTGAAGTACATGTTCCTGACACCATTACCCACATTTCATTCAAATGTCAACCAAATCTATCCAGGACACTAATGAAAAAACAAATTGAAGGTGGTTTTGCAGTCATCTGGGGTCATCTAAGATCAAATTAGTCAAAATTGTTTAGTAAATGTCAAATTTTTATATAAGGTCATTTTGAGGTTATCAGCAGTTCAAATCAGTGAAGGATTAAGGTGTTGGCATCATGATTTAAATCGGCCAAAGAATTTCTTTAAAATTTGATTATAGTGCATTCAATTGTGCTGATAACAAATCTGAAATAAAAAATATGGCTTACTGTATTCGTTTTTGAGAAAAAAGAGTTTCAAAAAGTACATTTTTGCTCAAAATTTTACATTATTTACAACACAACTCTATGGGAAAATGCGATTCACCGATACTAACGTGTCCCCAAAAGACAACAAAGGGGCCGATTGTTTTTCTGATTTTCACATATGTTTAGGGCTAAGTTGCATACTTGAAAATACCGAAATAAAAAAATGGTGTCACCGTATTAGTTTTCCTGAAAACCGCCGAAAAAGGACATTTTTAGAGGGAATTTTGATGAAATTTCCATCTTCACTAGAGTCGCTGCGTTTCGCGTTATTTTACGCCTATATGTCACGCAGCAAAACAAAAATTGGGTGCGTGAAAGGTGAGACACGTAATTAACCAGGCACGTTCTTAGACAAGTCCTAGCAACGTGAATGAACATAATGACAATGGTGATGTCTTTATAATCAAGAATCATCAATAATCATCAAGGCCAAGAAAAAAACTGTCTCAGCTTCTTTTGGCTAAAAAGCTATATGTGCTGTGTCTTTTTCTTTTACAAAACAAGCTATGACTTGTGCAATAGTTTTTTTCTTTAATTTGCGCCATGGTGTTTTTGGAAATATACAATATGTGCCATTCCAATGTACTCCTCTTCTGCTTTCAAGGCATAAAACAAACTTCACACAATGAAGTAAACACTATAGAGTCCATATAGTTCCACTTTTTATTTTTATTTGTCCCAAATTTTGAGACACAATTTGTGTTAAGAAAAGTACTGACTATCGCCTAAATTTTTAAAAAAATGTAAAAGAAAAAGTGTAAAAATCGCCCTCGCCGCATAGAGCTATGAGCTAAATTCAATTTTAAAAGTGTTGCGTGCGGGAAGCTGAGACAAACTTTTTCTTTGGGCCCAATGTTTTTCTTTTTTTCACATATGGTGTTTAAAATTGGATATGGATTTATTATGAGGTAGTTTTTTGACATATTAGAAAAAACAAACGAAATAACAAATTGTCAAGTTACACCACTGTGACCAGACTAAGTTTCTCCGTTTTTGGTGGTGATGACACCAAATTGTTTGGCTACTTTAACCTAAACCCTAACCCTAAACCATAACCCCAAACTTGATCTTATCCTAAATTGTCTGTTTCAAATCAATTGTTTCTTTAAAAAAAATCGGAATAGCGAACTTTTTCTGAAATTCGGAATAAAGAACACGGTATCTGGTTTCGGAAGAGCGAACCCTTTAGCTTATTCGGAAAAACGAGCATTTTAATAATATCCGAAATAACGAACATTTTTTTTTTTTAAATTCAGAATTGCGAACCCTTTTAAAGATTCAGAATATCAGACCCTATTTGAAATTTGGAATAGCGAAACACGTTTTTCGGAATGTAAGTGGAGGGCCAATATCAAAAATAAGCAAGTTACTTGCCAGATCACTACAAACTAAGCACACCTTGATTTTTTGGTAGTTTTTATGATAATACACAATAATTCAGAGGTGTGCTAATTAAATTTTGTTGCGGTCACCTCGAAATCCAAGATGGCGGCCGAAATGGCCGCCGTTTTGACTAACGACAGTATTTTGAGGGTAATGTCCTATGTGAGCCTTCAATCACCTTGTTCTTGGTGTCATATTGAAGATAATTTAATTATCTACACTTTTTTTTTTTTTTTTTTTTACGAAATAACAAATTGTCAAGTTACACCACTGTGACCAGACTAAGTTTCTCCGTTTTTGGTGGTGATGACACCAAATTGTTTGGCTACTTTAACCTAAACCCTAACCCTAAACCATAACCCCAAACTTGATCTTATCCTAAATTGTCTGTTTCAAATCAATTGTTTCTTTAAAAAAAATCGGAATAGCGAACTTTTTCTGAAATTCGGAATAAAGAACACGGTATCTGGTTTCGGAAGAGCGAACCCTTTAGCTTATTCGGAAAAACGAGCATTTTAATAATATCCGAAATAACGAACATTTTTTTTTTTTAAATTCAGAATTGCGAACCCTTTTAAAGATTCAGAATATCAGACCCTATTTGAAATTTGGAATAGCGAAACACGTTTTTCGGAATGCGTGTTATGAAAAATGAACCTTCGGAATTACTAACTAATGAACCTTCGGAATATCGAGAGGACCCCATTCTGACCTTAAATAGGCAAGTTTTCAGCTCTGAGTTTCTTTTTTCATATTTTCAGCAATAAAAACTAAGCCAAGACTAAGTTCTTTTGTGAACACGGGCCTTTGGAGCTCTCTTTGTAAATACCGAACCTAGTTTTTGCATTAAAATTACATTTTGAATATACTTGTTACATTAAAGCATTAACTGAAGTAGTACTTTTGAAACAGATAGACCTGATTTATAGACATCTTACCAGTAACTTCCCGCATTTTTAAAAGGCCTGCACGATCAAAGTTCTACGCGATTTTATGAATGCGTTACAAATTCGCATAAACGCAGAGGAAAAAATTGCTCATTAATTTCTGCGCTGTTAAAATTGCAAACGAATGGACGCTCGCTCAGCTCCGAGTTTACTAAAATCGGCTTGCGCGTACTCCTTAGAAACCAAATCATAATGCCAACACCTTAAAAGTGGATTAAAGGTACACTATCCATTGATATGTTACGGTGCATTTCTGGTCATGATGCAATGCAAGACTAGTGATAAGAAAAACATGTTTCAACAGAGTGACATATAGTGCATGCTAACTGAAAAGTAAAAGTAGTGGTATTTCATTACTTTGGAGACATATTTTATGCATTTTAAAAATGCAATTTCTTTAAAATATATGATAATATAATTTGAAGGTTTTGCTACAATTTCTCTGCAGTCTAATGTTTTAGATTTGATAACAATGCTGTTATTATATACATTGACTTCCTGTTCAAACTTATTTTTCTCAAAACTCTCATTCAATGTTACTATATAAGGCCAACATAATTAAATTGTTTGTCTCAAAGCTCATTACAAGGTGAAAAAGTAAATGCGAAATGCATTTTTTTTTTTACCTCAATTTTTTTTATTCCTCAGGAACAAGATTTGTGACTGTAAAACCAGGGTAAAACCACTATCTCTTGTAGAGAATGTGAAAGATTGCCATTCCTAGCCATGTTTTGTACTAACCATTTGTTTACAGGATGTCTTAGAAGGTATGGTAGGTGATATGTTATATCATACACTGTATTGTTAATAGGAATGTGATAGAGAAACAACATCTAACAATGATCTGTACGGTAGCATCCACTTTACTGTCGAATTCGGCAGCATCATCGATTCCAATTATTTCAAACACGCATTGCAATGGAAAACATTGATTTTGACCATACAGGATTTCGACAGCAATATCCTTCAATGTATTGGTCCGCTTTGTTTTGTGTAAAAATCATCCCTTTTCCTTGGTTCCCGCTGATATTTTTATTTTGAAACGTCCTGCCAATCACCCTGCGCCGCCATGCATAGACTCATTCCTTCGTCATCTACCGGGTTCGTACTGATCTTCGCTGTACGAGCAATGCACAACGTACGAAGGAGTGGATTGAGAGCCTTAGCCTATTGCAAACCGGAAATCGACATGCAAAGCCGTGGTGTTTAATATGTAAATTAGTCATACGTCATCATGAACATTCGTATTGAACGTAAAAACAGAACGAAAATGGAAAAAAAAATAAAATACAGGAAAAAAAATACAATTTTGATGATTCGGCAATCATAAACGCGCATGTTTTTTTAAATGCGCGCGGCAGCTTTGAGACAAACAATTTAATTATGTTGGCCTAATACACCAGTGATTTGATTAGTTTTCTATATTATAATAGTCTATATTATAATAGATCATGTGTGTCTGTCTGTCTGCCCTTTTTCTCGGAGGCCAGGGGTTGTACAGTCACGAAACTTGGTGGGTGGGTGTCGCTTGGGCCGGGCCAGATCAAGTTTGATTGGTTAGCGGATACGCGCCCACAAGCCGGGTACTCACGAAAAACAGTTTTCAAACAAGTAGTGCTTTAAAAAAGCCAGGTGATTGTGAAACCCGGGGACTGCCTAGTACATATTTAATAGTTCAAAATAATTTATTTGTGCCATTTAATTTTTGAGATGTTTACAAATTTGTCAAAAATTACAAAATTGCACAAAAAAAAACTGACATGGCAATATGCTTAAAAACTTGTAGACATTTTAATTCCTAATCCCCTGGCTTGAAAAGCTGAAGGGATATTGTGATACGGCACCTGTCCGTGTTGTCTGTTTAATTGTGTGTTTTCCAGTTTGGTTATGTTTTTTGTTTTTCATGGTCTCCTTCGAAAAGTTGTAAAGGTCCGATTTCCACATTATCATTTTTGAGATTCCAAGTGTGTGAAAATATTCGATCCAAAACATGATAATGATAAAATTGGATGATTTACACCCAATATTAAATTTGGTCCTCGCTATTAGTTTAAAATATTGGGCTCGACGCCTCTTGCCCATATTTTTGGCAGCTCATAGCTCAACATATTTGGGTTAATCGATCCAATTTATGATCAGATTTGGGTTCAGGGTGCAGTAGGATTCCTTCATGTGTGGGTGATGTCAAGGTCATGGACCAAGATCAAATGTCATCTGAGGTCATTTTCAGACTGCCATCTTGCAGGGGGATCACACATTTACTTGCAGTATTTTTTATCACTCTGTACTGTGTTTTTTTTTCCTCGTTTTTTGTTTACATAACGGACTGGACAGCTCCGAACAAATTTTCAAGTTTAATGAGGACGGAGTATGATATAGTCAGAGGCGATTCGACTAGGCATAATAGTAAATAGCTGACCAGTTTATTTGATTGAGGCTACTTTTTTCTCACACATAAAACTTCTACTCTTCAAAATAATGGTGCCATCTTTGAAAACACTAACTGAAAACTGAATCCCAGTTGAAGAGTGACATGATATTAATTTAATAATTTTTTTTGTTTATACAAAAAAAATAAAAAAATTCTAAAAAAATTCAAAATGTACTCCAGCTCCCAAATGGTTTGACAATAGCATGGATCATGGCTTATAAGTAATTATTGTGTCGCCTGAATAATGTTCAAGGAGGCACTAACCAGACCCGAATACTGTTTGGTCAATTTGAGCGGGTGGTGTGTGGTTGTTTGGGTACAGCGTTGCGGAAAGTATTTACCCACGTGTAGTCTGTCACAGACTTGTGAAAGATATTATCTACTTAGTACTTCTGCGTGTGAGACTAAACGTTATCATCACCCTAGCGATGCATGTAAATGGAAATTAAATCTCAATATCTCAACAAAACGAAAGGGTTCATGGAACATTTTGCATCAGAGTGCCAGAATTTTGTTCTCTTACGAGAACATTCCTCAGCTGGGTCTGCACCTAATAAGAACCTTTTGAGAAAATTGAACATTTATTTTTTTTTTAAAATTTTTTAAACACAATCTCTATGGGCTCGAGAGCACCAAACATTTTCCCACGGTGCTACGTCAATAGGCTGGCTAATTTATATACACGATCATACTTTCCACACCGCCGTAGTTGTTAGGTATGCTAATATTTGTTCTCTGCGTAGCAAAGAATTATTTTTTGGTTGGGAGGGCTGATTTTTAGTGATACTTGGTACAAGGGCAGTAGTATAATCACCCATAATTCATATTTTTCTCTTCTCATCTGCAATATGCACATTAAGAAGCTCATTTTCATATTTCTGTTGAAAAATGCCTTAGCAGCATGCTACTGCTATTAGATGACCAATATTTTTCTGATACTTGTTCAGTGCTATCTGCATATATGCATTTTCAAGTAGCTCATTTGCATATTATAAGAGCACTGATCTCATTCCTTCTACAATTTTTAAAAGAAGCAGGCAACACTAGCGATCTGTGGATCTCTTTGTATAATTTATTAAGTTTTTTTTTCAAAAAGTTACATAAACGCACACACAAACACACATTTTGTATGTTATATATACTTCTTAGGACATCAAAATAACTAACCGAATAAACTGCATTGATAAACTGCCAAGGACTAAAGATTTCCTTCTGATAACCTTCGAAAGAATTTCTTTTTGTGTTAGTTTCTCGGAATTAATGTCTTATAAGTATACACAACACACGCACACACATTCAAACATTGCGACACTCAGAAGTTGTTAACATTAAACCGGAGGGACGAGGGAATAAATTAAAGATCATGAAGTATGTATTGAAGTGTAATTATGTTCATTAGAAGGCTGACCCTCGCCCTCAACAAAATCTGAAGTTCAATCCTCTTTCTCCTGAATAAAACCAGTTACTGGAATAAAACCAGTTACATTTATAGAACTTCATTGATCTATCAGTTTGTTCCCTAACATTTGCACTTGAAGTCATTGATTTATACTTGTGTATCTTTGAGGGTAACATCAACGCTGTGGGTAGTACTTCCAACGCTGATCAATAACCATTCGTTATGCCTTTCTCGAGCAACACTCCAAGTTCAACTCTGATCAACTCGGGAGCATTGATATTTGGGGTGTCGGGTAATTCATACTAAGTGTTGGCAAGGTTTTGATGCTATGGTCAAAGATTTGCAAGTATAAAACAGTCTTTAGCGGGTTGCCTTTTATAGGAACTTGATCATTTTGCTAAGTGCCATTTCTTGACAAAGACAGACTAATTAAAAAGATGCTAATAGTGTATTTTTAGACATTAAATGTCATACTGTTGCCACTACATTATAGTAGTTGGAACATGTTTGACTGAATATTGGAACAAAATATAATTCACAATACATGGTGTGTACACAGATCTGTGTGTCTACTATGGGGCATTAAATGTTGGCTTAAGCAAAGCTTTAATGTTCAGTGGTTTCATTGTAAAATCAGCCTTCATAGTGTACTTTTATAAATAAATTTTGTAAATCAGAAACTGACACTAAGAATGTGTGAATTGAAATGTATCATAATTCAAATCACATAACTATATTCTTTAGGAAAAAATTGTGCTGAACAAAATTGTATGAAAAAGATGCAAAAAATAAGTGCTCCTTTTTATTAATTTTAGGTTACTCTCTGCCAATTTCTCAACTGCCTGTTTATTAAGTTTTCATCAGACATCGTTACCATATTGTTCCTAATACAAGCGCCTCCTATTATTAAATGCCTCATATATTTTACCATAGCACAATTTTCAACAAAAATACTTTAAACACTCCCCTTTTCACCAAAAATGAACTGTTTCACCAAAATGCACCATATATTTTTACATCTTATAAATGCCCTCTCCTTGAAAAGGCTTACTGTATTTTGCGAAACGAAACAGAACTCCCATTGGATTACACGCTTTATTCTGTTATGCACGTTATGCATGCATGACGGAATAAAGCGTGTAATCTAATGGGAGTTCTGCTTCGTTTCGCAAAATACAGTAAGCCTTTTCAAGGAGAGGGCATTTATAAGATGTTTCGTTTTGCAAAATACAGTAAGCCCTTGAAAATGCCATTGCCCTCTAGTATTTATTAGGAACAATACAGTATGTTGTCAGGTTTGGTTTAAAAATCCTAACATGAATTTATGGAAATTCAACGGAGGTGCATGATAATCAAAATATCTCCCTGGTATATTTTGTGTCTTGTCTATGCTGTGGATGTTTTTTCACCATATTCAGTGCCTAAATGAATCCAATTTCGCTGTGAGTAACAAGTCTTGCCTACTTGTGTTTTATTTATAACCTAAAATAAACATGGCATCAAGATAACTCATGTGGTCATGGGAATTTCCTAAAGGCCTACAAATTATTTTGTAAGATGTAACTTGACTTTAATGGGGAAAATGAATTGCAATAAAAATGCTGTACAGTGCTCGACAAAATCAGAATCTTATGTCTAAGCTTATAAGTATTGATTGTATACAGGGTTGTCACTAGACTAGTGCCTATTTTTCCAAAATACTCCTGTGGGTCATTTTCCAGCTGTTATTAAAGGCTGAAGGTACAGTTTTTCTCATTAAAAGTCTCAAGTATGCAAAGGAGGTACAAATTATTCTGTCATGCACTGTGTGATATCGTGTGGTAGCACTTAAAGAAATCAATGGCAATACCTCATTTGGGTAGATGTTTCATATAGAAGTCCCATGGATGCAAATGAGGTTTTGCCATTCATTCCATCAAGTGCTACTGTACAACACATACAGCGCATGACAGAATCAATTGTAATACCTCATTTGCATCCGTGGGACTTCAATATGAAACGTCTACCCTCTTTTGCATACTTGGGACTTCTATATGACACATCTATACATTTTTTGTACCGGTTGGCACGTCTTCGTATTCCTTTGAGTGCTGGTTGGTCAGTCCAAGCGCTGGTTGCTGCTGACCACTGCCAGTGTAGTGTCGACAACCCTGATTACAATCTGAAGTGTATATTATAAAGAATTATTTCTATTATCTCTTCTATACTCAACAAGCACGAAACCTGACAGATGTACATTTTACTGGGCATTACACCAGGTAAACTAATTTTGTAGGTCTAATTGGAGGTGCATGGACATAAAGAGCTGGTCCATAAAAACTTTTATTCTCCAAGACAATATATAGACGACTTGCTATAAAATAAGCATAGAATTCCAAAATTCACTTTGTGCGGTATTTCAAATCACAAGCTCAACACTGATATAACTTGTTTATAGTTGCCTATTGATATCATCTAAAAATCATTATTTTCTCCTAAAGTTCTTTGTTTTCTGTTTATATTTGTCAAATGCCATATCTGCTTAATTATTTTAAGTGTTCTGGTAACATGTAGCTCATTTTGTGGGAAGTGGGTGCATTTTCTCCCCATCTACAATCACGGTGATCCGGTTCTTTGGGTAAAGAATGACTGATAAGTTAATTATCCAATCCAAAAAGTTTCCAAAAATGAATTTCATGAGATTATTACCTGAGAGTAGTCATGCTGGTCAGAAAACTGATAGTGAAATTTGACTAGTTACACTGAGTCACTACAGTCCACTTATAATTTTTGACTGGTGTGAATAGTATTGGCCACATAAAGTGTACAATAGAAACACTTATAATTTGAAACCCGTCAGAAATGGCATTGGCTATACATTGGTAATAGGGCAAAGTGCCTCATCTTATGGGTGGGTTGCACTTATTGAATTTTTTGGATATTCTTTAGGCAAATGAAAAATTGTCTGTTATATCCATGTGTACATTGTCTCGTCCCGAAAGACTTGGTGGGTGTCCTGCGGAACGTATTACTGCGAATACTCACCACAACAAGTCTGTTGAATTCATTTCGATCGATTGCCGAATAGTCAGCTATTTTTAGTACGCCTTGAGTCATGATTTTGATAGGAGTATTCCAATTGGCTAGCCATTAACAATGTGTAGTTCATTCATCAAGGTTAAAGGCATGGCCTAAAGAAAAGTTACTAAAATACAATACTTCAGCGTATAATGTACAACCTTTGAAAGAATTCTTGCAAAGTTAGAGTACAAGAACATCTTCCTCAAGTCATGTAATTTTTTGAAATACCGGTCAGTCAATGTTTTTTGAATCAAGATCTTGAGTAAATTTCAACCAATCAAGGGATGAACTTGCAATGAACTCCACCAGGCTTGTTGGGGGGAGTATTCGCAGTATACATGCCCATTGGGCCACCCACCAAGTACTGGGATTGAGACCATTGTACATTCTGAAGACATCAGTTAATTTGAGAATTTGAGCATACATTAGCAATACTTAAGGACTACACCTGTGTAGTCCTGAAGTATTACACCTTGATTAATCATACACAGCTGTTATGGTTGTTACTGGTGGTAATGAGAGATGCACCAATTGTAGATCAATCATGGAATGATTTGATTGAGGCGCCAGAAGATTTGTGCCTATTCAGTGAATCAATGTGATGTTTCATTAATTTCAAAATTGCTATTTGTCAATGTAGCCATTTTAAGATTTAACTTACAATGTACATTTTTGGCATAATTACCTTATACCCCTTGCACCTATGTTGTATCATGTGCTTTATTCCATTAACAGAATAAAGCACATGATAGAGTAGGTGTGAAGGGTATAATATGTTATGCCCAGTTTTTACAAAGCTTAATGCTGTGAATCAGAGAGAAATAAAGAATAAATGAACTGAGGAAATTGTTTGAGAGTATGCCTTAAAACTTGCTCAGATATTGCAGCATCATACTGTATTTTGTTTAAGTATACTCCCTTTCCTCTGCAAGGTGCCCAAAAGGTACAGTTCGTACAAAAAGTATCTCGGCATGTTTTTCGATCAGTATTGTGCCAAAGATAATTTTGAAAATTTTTGATATATACATTTTGTTTCCTAGGTCTTACTCTTTCAAATACACCTCGTTTGTAAAAAAAAGCTTGCAAAAATGGCCGAGATGGAATGCTCAAAAGATGCAAAACCCTTTAACCAAAAGTGAGTTTTCAATGGTCTGTGTGTATTGATTTTACATAAAGAGGGGTTAAGACTAAATGAGTAAGCTTTCTAGCAATATTGATTTTGGTCTGCATGTTATATTGTTGCAGTACACAGCAATGCACATTGAAAAAACTATAAAGTGCAACTTTTGTTTAGGGAGTTTTGCATCTTTCGGGCATTCTGGGCCATTTTTGCGCACCTTTTTACAAGTGAGATGTGAGCGAAACCTAGGCAACAAAATGTATTTCGGACTTGAGCACAATGCCGGTCAAAAACTTGCCAAGATTCTTATTGAGCACACGCACTTCATTTTATAGTTTCGGGCACCACTATATTTGGTTTTGTATTTGGGGAATGTATCATGAATATTAACATATGCATATGCACATTGACCCCTTGTGACCAATTAGGATGAACACTGGGATGAACATTTCAAAAATATCCCCCATTCTTTGTCTGGTCATATGGATTCCAAAAAAAAGATAGCTTAATTATAGAGCAAATTAGAAAGTTATACATTTGATTTCTAACTCTGGTCATAAGAATTCCTAACTACAGTTTGCTATAATTACAGATTTACGTGGCAAAGTAGGTCTAAAATTCCTTAGACTAAATAGTGGAGGTTAATGCTACCCAAGTATTCAGACACGATAGGTGAAAAATTAGTTGTGTGTAACTGTAATCAGTATGACCAAGTCAAGATACCTCAAAAGTATGATTCAAGCATTTCTGAATTCTAAACCCCACGAATGACCTTAAGAGAGTGTTCGTATACATTTTCCATGGAAAACGCTTTTCAATACGGAATAAAGCCTAATCTTGTTGCAACATATCCAAACGGCACAATTCTCCCATTGAAAAGGATTTTCGATGGAATATGCACGGTGTTAAGCTATAGCGCTGTAACCAGAGGTTTAACATATAATTACAAACAATACATTTTTTTTTTAATTCACATGATCACAAAGAACTTAACAGATTGATTTTAGCTCTTTGCTTCAATCAAGATCTCATTTGACCCCGGGAACATTCCTACTTCATGTCTGAAATTATATGGCATACATATATCTAACATCACACCGAAATGTTTTTCCCCATAAATGCATAATTATACTAGCATCATTTATAGCTTAGCAGTTGTTATATTACATACACAACAAGGAAAAGTTCAGTTCTATATCTAACACGTATCAAATAACCAAAAGTGGACTTATTGCTGTGCAAAATTAGCCACCATTATGGGAGATGGTTAACAAGGTTAAGATTGTCCACCAAAATTTTAGTATACACAAAATTAATGCCAATAAATTTGCAAATAGACTATAGTAGATTCAACCGATCGTGTCACCGAAGGGAAAGTTTTGGAAAGCGTCGATTAGTTGGGAGAGGAGGCAGAATATTTGCCCAGTTAACCTGTTTCATGAATGAACTAAGATAATCTGGCCTTTCTAAGTTTACATGGAGAGTGCAAAGACTTTTGTGCCGCTTTTGTGTTCCTTTGTATCCAACCACAGCTATACATGGGAGCCCAAAAGTCAGTAACATTCACCTCGCCTGTTACATTGAATACCACAGAAGCTAATACGATTAGTCAGAATGTTCTGAGAGTCAATGTACCAATGCGCTTACGTTGACTTGAATGTTTTCATTAAGCATAGCATTGATTTTTCTCTGCCTATCGGACTACATGTTTCAATAGATTTAGCGTGGCATTTTAATTTCCACCCACTGCACATGCCCCTCATTCAATGCCCATACCTTCTGAAAAGTACTAGAGGTGACACGATGGGTTGAATCTACTATAGATGAAATTTTTGAGAAAAAAAATTGTGCAAAATGTTTGTAATTTTAAAAATTCTGGGCCCTTAGGCAGTTCCCAAGACCCCACCCATTACAGTTCAGGTTTTTTAGCAACCCAGTGACATCTTCTGTATATTGCTGGTAAGAACTTTGAAGGCGGTTAATTGCCCAAACTTATGAATAGCTTATTTGTTGTTTTAATTACGAGTTTCACCAAGTTGGAATCAGCAGGTTGGTGAGAGAAATATTCTTGCCATGTGTGAGTCAACCCAACAAGCTCGTGTTGAAGTTGAGATTGTATCTAAAGCTGCTCCTTAATATATAACAATTACCACACACTTGAGGGTATATAATGTTCCAAGCAGTGTTGTGTGACAATAGGGACCATTAGATGTGACACATCTTACAAATGACAACATATTGGTTCACACAAATGACACTGGATTCATGGCATACAGATATGCATGCACTTGGAAACAGTGGCGTAACAGGCTTGCCCGCTCTGAGGGGGGCATATTTCCCAGTCTTGGGAAAAAGGGGGGTCAAAAGGCCAATTTTTCCCGGTCAGAGGGCTAAAAAACGGCTGATTTAGCATGATTTTTGCAATTTTTTCCCGGCCAAAGTCGTTACGCTATTGCTTGGAAATCTAAGTGGTTAAGGTAATTCAGAAGGGTGGCACTGTTGTCCATTGAGCAGCAGCTATGAATAACCTTTGACACATACACTCGGTAAATGTATGGTTTCTTTATCTACTCTAAAAAATCTACAGCCCTGTTATCATCACAGTAGCAATCCATATCAATCTCATTTCTGCGTGAATTGAACTATACTAAAAGACTTGCCCACATAGCATAATTCCAAAGTTAACATTTGAACACTACCATTTTGATGTGATAAGTAATTGTAGCCTAATTGTGTATAATCCTGGTAAATTGTAAACAAAGCATTTATTTGCCGATTGAAAATGCAGCATTCTGATTGGTCAGTTTACTGCCCATTATTCTGCAATAATGGATCGCTAATGCATTTTCATATAAAATCCAGCTGTTTTAGGTAATAGAATAGAAAGGGTTTGTAGTATCAATGGGCTCATAATTTATTCTCGGCTGGGAAGAACTTTTTAAAATAATGGGCTCGGCTGATCCTCGCCCAGTTTTGAGTTTTTTCCAACTTCCGACACATTTGCCCATAAATGATACTGCGTCACCCTTTATTCCTTAAATAGAATCCAGCCAAAATATTCTGATCTGTGTTAAGAAAAAGATTTCCAGTATACCGTAAAATCTCAAATTTAAAGGTCCATGGCCCGATCGCTAATAGCCTCGTCCCCAGAACCCCAGATTTCTACTGAAAGCTACTATTTTTCTCATTTACCCTGTGAAATCTTAGGACTAAATGATGTTTGGTTTGGGAGTTATGAGCGAAAGTGTACTCCATTTTGGTCGACCAATATTAGTTTTACACAGTACTCTATGGGCTCACAAAATCACATTTCTTGCTGTCACAGTCCATTTGAGCTATTTTATATACTGTTTGTTCTCTTTTGAGCATGATATCAACATCAAAAGCATCATTCTGATTTGATGCCGTATCTGAGACTGAAAAGTGAAATTTCATGTGAGACTGAGAGAGAGACTTAGGATGAATTTGATACCCTATATTGCATGTCTAGAGACCTGGCCAGGTCTCACGTTTTTTTGCAACTCGAGTGGTTACCCAACAAGAATTCCCATTACCCCATGGGGTGGGGCCAATGCTGACAATCAGGTAGCATCCCTTTTTAGTATTTTCAAACTGAGTGCACATGCATTGATTTTATGCCAATTCACTCGAAGCCAAAATATATTCATATTATTCCTCTAATTAAAGAATGTTTGCCAGTGGTTCAGATGATGTAAAAATCAGCAGCTTTTATGTAAATCAAGAGACAAGGCTGTGGATCACAAAATGCCCCTATAAACCAAAAACTTGAAGTTCTATCTCCTACCTCCCCCAGTGAGACATGTTACACTTGTGAGACTTCATCGATCTTGGGTCAATTCCCTAATCATGTCAGAAATGGCACATGGCCATTGCCACCATGTTTGTATGCTACTAAATACACATGTATATGCCTATTCTATACAAATCACCATGTAGTTGTATGTAAAATTTTCTTTTTGTACATATTAATTTGATTTAGTATTGCCTAAAATTGATGTAATTTATTATTTTTTATTTAATAATTAAGGGCTTAAAGGTGCTTGTTCCGATTTATGTCTATTGTGTTCTCTACTTGATATGAGAGCCTGGCACTTGTACATACACCCCATCAAGTACCGTGGGAAACAAACTTGCGGTTTTGATGGTAGACACAATAACGCATGTTGCAAAGCCCTATTCAATACTGTGCTAATATTGATGGTTAACCACTAAAACGGCGGTTTTTTGTTTATATCTTGGGAATGAAATGGATTTGAGGGCTCAAATTTCAGCACGATAATGAGAAAAATATGGCCTTTCATCTGATATCAAAATCGATACTACTTCCGGGTAAATCAGGGGGATCCCAAAGACGATCGGAACACGCGCCTTTAACTGCCATCACTGTTAAAGTCAGACATCCATTTAAATCTTATGTGTTGTACATAAGAAAAATTGCTATTGTAAGAGACATGAGGACATTTCCAGAAAGAAGTGTCCTCAATTTTTTGAACCCGGGTTTTCTGCATATTTGGAATGCTTACCAGTGTATTAGATCACATCTGAAGTGAATAAGCCAAATACGCCATCTTTATGTAATAAGATGATGATTTAGTATTTTCTGTCGTGCACAACAGAACATCAAAGCATGGTTTCCTATTGAGATGATTAGTATAGCAGGCAAGTTCAAAAAAGGTTTGCGGTTTTCTTTTGTACTTGTTTGTCCAATAAACCTAAGAAACGTTCTTGGTAGGTGGTCTACAAAATTGAGAGAAATTTGTATCCTCAAAAAATCTCCTGTTACTTCAAACATCAAATGTGATATACTTTGTATAATGTCATGTTAGCAAATCACAGAAGTGGTGATGTAACAGGATTATTAGTGAATATGGCAATGCATCCAAACTACCAATGTAGCTCATGGTATGTGTTTGAATGTCCCCACCCTGCACTGTAGGTTTTAATTCATCAACATGCCTCTGTTATTGTCACCACACATGTGGTTATGTAACAGGAAAAGTGTTATTTTTGATGCAAATAATGGTCCAGGACCATAACAGTTTTTACTTGTCTCGTGGTGCTATTCATGATTATGCCACTTTATTCTGTTAATGTATTTGTTTAAGTATTACAAAAGAACAACCTTCAATCTTGTTATCCAAAGGTCGTGGTTTTGATTCCAACTTCAGGCCCCAAATTTTGATATTTTTTGTTTTAGAGTTAAAGATAGCAATGAAACATCAGTTGACAATTGAAGTAGAAAAATAATTAATAGCTGCCCAATGAAATAATTCTCTAGTCATGGTCATGGACCATGATTGGGCAACAAATCTCAAACATGCTCACTGCCATTGCTCACTGACATGGCAGGGTTTCCAAGTATCAACATGGCTCATGCCCCTCCCCCCCCCCCAGATTTACGCCTATGCACTACACATGGCATAATTACTTTACATGTTGCCCTTCGCACCTACCCGGTATCATATGCTTTATTTGGTTAACAGAATAAAGCATGATACAGGATGGGTGCGGAGGGTATAATCATGCACTTAGCCAGGATCCCGCACCCCAGGGTACGGATCCTGGGGAGTATCCAAACCACAATGGTCGGGGATTCAGGGGCCACTTACAGCCCCCAGCAGGGTCCAGGGGCAGAGCCCTGTTGGGGGTTGCACATCCCCTGAAAAATGTAGGTTTTTGGGCCTTCATCATCATCATCATCGACCGCAGTCGACCATCATCATTAATCAGACATCAGCATAGCTAGATTTCCAAGCTTTACGGTCCTCCATGAGACAGGCAAGTTCAGATGTGTTCTCTAGGCCGGTGTCCTCAAGAAGGACCTGGGCGTAGGTTTTGTTTCGTGCACCCGACGATCCATGTCTGGGTTCCCAAAGCAGAAATCTGCTTGCTGCCTCTTCTGTGGGACGATAAAAATGGCCGGCAGCAGCCAATCTGCGATGTCTTATTTTAGAGGTGACTTTTGGAATATCGCCATACAGCTCCATGTTTGGTACTTTGTCCATCCAACTGATATTTAGTGCAGCTCTAAGTAATCTGGTATAGCATCCATCCAAACTTCTTTCCAGTTGTTTTGTCAAAGTCCATGTTTCTGAACCATAAAGAAGTACTGGCTCGACCAGTATCAGATAGCAGTGCTAGGTCATCTGCAAATCCAAGGTCTGTTATGGTTTGCTTTTCAATTCTCCTAGACTGTCTTGGGCCTTATTTCAATGTCCTTTCCTTTTTAAATTTTTTTTATTGGACCCTGAGGTGCACAGTGCACACGCTCCCTCCACACAACCCTGCCTTACACGCATACCCTGCAGGGTGGTCATCATATTGCAGGCTGCTTGTAATACAAGGCTGTATGTATCATGATCCATGAGATTGGGTTGGACATGACCCATAACTGATTTGTTTTCACAAAACCAAGCCCAGCTCACCAAAAATTTATTGTCTAAAAACCTTTGAGAATGCTCCTTTATGGAAGAGAGATAACAACTAGTAGGTCGTCAAGTGTCCCAGGAGCACGAGTGAAACAAATTACCAACTGCCCATATGTTAGACAGCACGAGCCAGACCAAACTTGAGAAGCCCTTCATTTTGTTAAGATGCCCAAAGGTCCACAATGTGATTGCAACTAAACCTCATTGCAATGACATCGCTTTAAGACCAATCTCAAGATGTATAGACTTGATGTTCATAGCAATTTCTTACAACAGACACTTTGCTAAATTTGCAATTGACCATCATTGTGCTTACTTTCAATGCATGTTGAAAAATGTTTGCGAAATGTAATTTTTTTTGGCGGTTGAATTTTTATTCGCGAAATTCACAAAACTTAAATCTTCGCAAAAATTTTCCAGTTTACAGTATGTAGTCCTTTAAAGGTACATTTCCTAATCCTAGCAACCTCAACTTTATTTATTGTTCATTAGATGTCCTTGAGAAAAGGGTTATTTTTAAAATTTGTCAATTCAGATGGTGTTTTAAAATGTAAGGTTAGGCTAATGATTCAGATGATATAAAAATTAAATGTTTTTAGGTAAATCAGGAGGGGAACGTGAAGCTATGAAATTTGTGTAATAACTGAACCATTGGCCTTATGTGGATCATATCTGCAAAAGATTAAGAATATTTCTGTAAGTGAATAAACAAATTATATTACAATGATCTACACAACACTTGTAAACATCTTGAATTTTTAAAACATGCTTGGGTTTAAAAAATCCACTAATCATATACATCACCAGGGGTGCAGCCAGGATTGTAATTTGACGGGAGGCTGAGACTGTGTTTGTGCCCTAAATTTGTCCAAATCAGGCTGATTTTACACGATTTTGTCAAATTTGACGGGGGGCTAGCGCCCCCTGAGCCCCCTCCCTGGCTACGCCACTGATCATAGAAAGTGCTGAAATCATGACATGCACGTTTCTTTGCTATTTCCAGGCGAATGTATGGTTATTCAATTATGCTCAAATTCTAGATGTTATGGTAAATTATGTGATAAGACAGATCCAGAAGTATTTTTTTCTTAAACTTTCAAAAGGCAAATCCACCGTTTCAACCAAATATTTCCCATTTGGTTGAAGCCAGAGGCCATTTTGAATCAATCCCATAATGCATTGCAATGTGCCTATACTGTACTGTACTAAACACTAAATACATGTTAGTACTTGGGGATAAAAGTGTTCAAGAAGTACTGCAAGATATTTCATGATCATGCTAAAAGTACTCCTGTTTTGTGGACTAAATATTTTTTGCGTTAAAAATAGGATTTTTGTGGGATCACACGATCTTATTGAGGTGAAATTTCCAAAAACTGGTGCATTGTGGGGTGGAATCAAAACACCTGGGTTGAAGCTAACTTTTTGTTTAGGTGTCAATGTCTTTAGTGAGCTTGGTATGTGGAAGGGAAAGTTATTGCAATTAAATGCAAGGTCTGATTTTGTAAAATATTTATGCTGAGTATTTTTTTTTCCAGAAAAGCATAAAAAAGAATAAAAAAATGGAGACGTATTGTTTATTTTTTAATTCAATGAAATTGAATGCATTTTATGTCCCTCTGTTTTCGAGGATTGTCCTTATTGTATAGTACACCACCAGTTATGTATCAATCTGATCAATTACCAGAAATTTGACATCAGAAATTTATTAACAATAACTACCTGTGTGGTCATGTGATTGATCGTAATAATGATCTGAACATGTAATTGTACATAATGAGAACTTCTTTGGTGATACAGTGTGGAGATATCTAAATGTGGGCATGATATCCACTGCAAAAATCTAGATTCTCTTCGGCAAATAGTTTTAAAATCTGCTTAATATTGTAATCTAGATTTATATCATCATTCTGGTACGTAGAGTGATGAGTACAGGTAACAGACCCGGGATGATCTCCTACTCTTATCGATGAGGTCTCGACGGGTTACATGCCTCAGGATTGAATCCTCTGACACACGGGACCAAAAGCTTTACATGACTCTCCGAATCATGAGGCGCTGGGAACCCATTGCACACACCTGTACATTCTACGCATTGGGCAGGAGCGAGGAGAAATTCCATAATCACATTATATGTGAATATGCAATTACTGACCTTATAGGAACTATTTGAGTATGACCAAGAAACCAGACTCTTGCGGGGCTCGAACCAGGCCGGTTGGTCAATCTTATACCTTGCCGACAGTTAAGCACCTTAGACCATTCAGCCACCTCGCCCTCATGAAAATATTATATACAGCCTCTAATAACATTTTCATGATAAAATAATTTTAAAAATCAATACTATTTTCTTATGGCTCTATATGTATTTTATGCACCAAATCCACACTACATTGTTTATAAACAGATAGTGCAAATATTTGCCAGTGAGATTCTAGAATTTGCAGTGGATAAATTTCATTTCCATATTTAGAAATTTCCCAGACTGATATACAATTATGTTATTGTTAAGTTTCATTTGACTGTCAGATTGGCCATATGACTTAATCATGTGACCTCAACATGTAATTGATCTTGTAAAGTGATGCTATCATGTAATTACATGCACTATATTGTAAATGCAATGGATACTGCTAGTACCTTAAGCAAAAATCAAATTTACACATTTACAGGTGTCACTCTAATACTATTTCCCCTCTTCATTCTCATGTAGAATTCATTTTAGTACACAATGTGAACACGTTCTGGTGATAAGCCTGACAAATTGCCCAATTAATGCACTATTGCCAGTGAATTGTTCTGTAAAAACATACTTGTATAAAGATATTTTCAAAAAAATGATGAAAACTCTTTCCAAGGTTAGAGCATTGACTGGGTGAGAAACTATTTTGTAATATATTATTAATGCATTCAGTTATTACAGTGATTTTATGCTTTGCTTGGATTCTTGGTAAAATAAACTAAAACAATCAGAGGCTACTCATCATCAAAATTAGCAATATTTTCAAGTCAAGTGGACTCAAATTAGTGCCATCATTATCCAGTTCACATGTTAATTCGCATACACGCACAGCTTATTGTCCCCGCCGAACGAAGTTCGGGAGGGGACTATAAAATGCGCTCCGTCCGTATGTCCGTCCGTATGTCCGTGATAAAAATGTTAACCCTTGAACATTTGGGCATATCTTTTTTGCTGGATGAGCTAGAGTAGCCAAACCTTGGTATATTGTAGGAGGGATACCCCCTACTCACCATGTAATTCATTCCCCCAGGGTTCTCCCCTGGGTCTGTCAGGGGGTAAGGGAAAAAATGTCAAGGGAAAAAGGTCAATATTGCACAGAAAATGTCAACATTGTGCACAATTTATCTGGAGTTCCGTAAGGGCTACGATGATGTCACTTGGTGGAAAGAAGCGGGTTGATGAGTTCTCAACCTGCTTTTGGGTTTAAAATATGCTAATTAAGTATCTAATTTACATAATTTATGAAATTTTTCCCGCAAGGCTTGTATACAAGTTTTCAGGAGTTCTGTAAGGCGTATAATGATGTAACTTGGTGGAAAGAAGCGGGTTGATGAGTTCTCAACCTGATTAGATTTTGGGTGTAAAATATGCTAATTAAGTATCTAATTTGCATAATTTATGATTTTTTTTCCCGCAAGGCTTGTGTACAAGTTTTCAGGAGTTCTGTAAGGCGTATAATGATGTATCTTGGTGGAAGGAAGCGGGCTGAGGAGTTCTCAACCTGATTAGATTTGGGCAATTTTTTTTTAGTTCTGGTTGTTACACGGGGGTCATTTCTTTTGGTTGCCAGCCTGTTTACATTTCTTGGAAAATGTGAAAATACGTAAAATTCAATGTTTCGCCGCTTTACAGACCCCGTATGGGTCCCAAATTTAAAATGTGGTCACATGATTTTTTCAAAATAGTGTTGCCAAATCGAGTAAATTATCATATTTTTACGAAATTTAGTGAATTTTCAGGGATTTTTGCATGATGAATTTTAAGATTTCTTGAGTCATTTTCTTGAGTAACCATTTCTTTTTGGCGAGCTAGTGATGGCCAAAATTAAGGGTGGACTGGTGCAGTTTTAGTTGTCACTTAGTGATCGCGATATTCGGCGGGGACATATTTTACGCATCGCGTAAATACGAGTTCGCCTTGTTGAACTGTAGGTTAGTGGGTGAGCGTACTGCTTTATTTTGTCCGGAGTAAGGAGTGATGTCATCACTTCCGGGCAGCTATTTTGCATGCATATCATGCTTGCCGATGTGTACGCTCGCGATTAGAGCTGTGACTTACCACGATACTCCTGTATAACATTGCGTGAAAGCTATCACTCCTTCTAGCCAGACGACCCCAGGATGGAGTGATTGGTGAGGACCTCTCATATGAGGACATGTATCATAATAGTCCTCAACTGGCTCCAAATAGAAGATAGGTTCATATTATTATACGTCAGGGGTCCGTTCCCAAAACTCAGTCGTAGATCTATGACTATGTGCATACTTGTCATGTATTGAGTGGACCCAATTGTCCCAAAGCTCTGTGTAAATGGTATGAAAGGTCTATTATGTAGGAAACAGACATACGTATGAGTTAGCATACACGTAGTAGGGTCACGCACACGGTTGGGGAGGAACGGGCACCAGGAAAAAAAGTTGATTTTAAAATGCTTGAAGGGCCAAACACAAAATTCCTTGGCATTTTGGTAAGATGCAAGGTCGCCTTTAGACAACAGCGAGGTTCATAAACCTCAAGTATGTGTTACGCACATGCGCAATATCACAAGCTAGCTACTATTCGGCTTTGAGTATGTTTACGGATTTGAGGTTACATTACAGATTGGCGGTGTATTTACAGACATATATACAGCCTGTCTCAAAAAAATGGTACAATCAGAAAAAAAAATTGGTTAAATATGAAATTTCAAAATAAGTAATCTTAAGTGGCAGAATATTAAAGAAAACCCCCAGAGACCAGGCTTTCAATGGTGTTGTTTACTCTTATTGCTTTTTGTCAATCCAGAGATATAATCAAATTTAGTGCGATACTCCAAAATCGATTTTGTGCCACTTTTATGCATGGGCAGAGTTGCTTCGCCCAGTTATGCTATGCTGTTTTAAACCTCAAAACAAAAAGATTGCAACTTGACAAGAGAAACAAAACACAGATTAAAGTAAACAAAAGAAAAAAAGTCTAGTGTTATCGACCACAAGTTTTAAGAGTCAACATACCAGTGCAATAATATTTCTTTTCAAAATACTAACAAATACAAATATTATTGCACGTCATTGAAATGAACTTTGAATTTATTTCAAAATTGGATCTGTTAAAATTATGCCGAAGGAATGTAATTGCCAACCAAAAATAAACACTCCAAATCCACAAATGGTTTCAGAATATTGCACTATCTTTGTGTCATTTACTAAATTATTGAAGTCATAAACATTTTAATTTGAAGCAAAGTATCAAAATGTTGGTAGGAATTGGCGTTTCATGATACTTAAAGACCATAAAAAAATCTCTCTCCAGGTTTGTTGTTACGGCCGGCTGTACGCTATGGTTCGATTCTAACAAACAACGTATGTCGAATGTTATTCCTTTATCATTAAAGCAGGAAACTTACTGAATCATATCACCATAAGGAACTTTTTAGAGTTTATTTATGAAGTTAAATCCCTTTTAAAGATTTTCATATCTACTCAAGTGTGAATAACTTATGTTTAACACATTCATTCACCATTTTCACTGAACCAGAAGGTGGCCACAACTCGATTTATGTGTTCCGCAGTACACGGTGGCAGTAAACTGGAGTTATCTCTCGATTGAAACAAGCAAATGAGATGAAACAAAAAATCCTGGAAAGCCTGGTATTTTCTCTTTAATGTGATGTACAATACGACTTATTTATATTGAGATATAATAATTGAAAAAAATCGGTTTTGATTGTACCATTTTTTTTGAGACAGGCTGTAGTACCTTGCGCACGTCTTCATCAAAATAGTGAAACTTTCAAATCATGTGAGAGTTGTTTTACCAATTAAGCTCAAATTTACTAATGAAGTATAAAAATGTGAATATGGTGCTGTGGTTTTAAATCATTTGCAGGCAGTACTCTCCATAATGCATTGCAAAGTTGAGCTAAGTGATAATAAAGCTTAGGTAACATCTTAAGGTGGAGCCTAATATTGCACCTTAAATTCCTCCAATATGGTGGTCAGAGGTGTGATGCCATCAAATTCAAATATAACAGAACTATTGTTTGTCATGGGACTAATAAATCCTACACCGTTCTTTAAATACTACTAATGAACAATAATTTAGTGTGACAATGAAAGCAACTGTAATTTCAGCTCATGGGGATTGGTAAAGTCACTGGATGTTTTTTATCAACCAAAACTTGTGTCACATTGGAAGTAGATAAACCCTTGGCATCTGAGTATTACAATTAAATAGATTTGAAATAATTAAATGCTGTGTCGTTGTGTGTTTATTAAAGCAAAGTCAACATTGCAATTTTTGGAAAACTCGCAACATGCATCCAGTTTTGTACAGAATGCTACGGAAAGTCAAACTTCACCATTTTGTAAATTTTTTTATTTAGTTTGCATAATAAGGGACGAATTCAATACTCAACTGGCGGGCGTTTTCCGGTTCTGCCCGGTTACGGGCGGTTCAATTAATTCATTGAGTTTGCTGAATTACTTAACCGGATTAAAGGATTCAGACGATTGAGCGGATTAAATGAACCGCCTGGAACCGGGCAGAACCGGAAAACGCCCGCCGGTTGAGTATTGATTTGGTCCCTAACAATTCTTATTCAGTGGATGTGATTTATCTAGTTAACAAGAAATTTTATTGGTTTAAACTGAATAATGGATGGATAATGCGTGTGGTTGAATATTTGACACATGTAAATCATGTATTTATACTACATCATGCATGTCACGTTTGCATGCAAATGCAATTTATGCAGCGTGACAATGGCTCCTTGGGTTGAAACATTTATTATCAAGAGGGATGCAATTACTTAAATGAATAATAATGAATTGATGTAACAATATTTTTGACAAATTATGTGAAAAAGCAAAACTTGCACAATCCTAAATAAGAACAAGAATCCACCACTAGCGGAGACCATATAAGAATGGCCAAAACAAAAAATCATCTTTAATTCTCTAATTGATATATTCAATTTTATAAATACGCAATTCATTAAATTAAATATGCAGCATTTCATTACAGTCATGCATACAAATTGCAATTAATGTAACTTAGTTGTGATCTGTGAAAAATGATCCCCACCTGGACCCTACACGTCTTTCCTCACATAATGAAACTTGCATCAAGTTTGCAGACATTGGTGCAGGTGACAAAATTGATTAGCCCATAAAATGACACTAATTTGAGCACCGTCCAGCATGATGCTTTTTTGCGTTTCATCTTTTTTTTTGCACGAAAGTGCAGACGTGCACATAGGTGATTACTCATAGTTTGTATGTCTGTGGTACGTTGTGTATGTCTGTGGTCAATAAAAATATAACCCTCAATATATATATACCCAAATGAGTTCTGTAATGGCTACGGTGATGGGTGTGCTTGGTGGAAAGGAGGGGCGGGTGGGATGACGTTGGGTGGGCTGGGCTTGACATGTTGGTGGTTGACCTTGTGACTTTGGTTACCTCATGTCACCTTGGGCCCCATTCACAAACGTGATGCAGAAGCCGACGACAATCGCGGTCAGGGGGGCCTGGGATGTATTTTTCTGTTAGTTTGCAGTGATTGACCTTGACTTAAGGGTGACAATGAAGAAGTTCCCTAAAGCTTTTTCATCTTTTATCAAGGTCTACAAGATATATGAGGAGTACCATGCTTAAACATTTGTTTTGGCTCTGTCCCCAGAATGACCTTTGACAGCCACACAACACAGACCACCACTGCAAAAAGATTACTGCATTTGAAACTCTTAGCACAGGAAAGTTTAAAATACTTTTGA
Organism: Ophioderma brevispina; assembly: GCA_023653785.1. Lineage (NCBI taxonomy): Eukaryota > Metazoa > Echinodermata > Ophiuroidea > Amphilepidida > Ophiodermatidae > Ophioderma > Ophioderma brevispina. Next base: position 19,797 of record JAMKCH010049655.1, on the reverse strand, counting down.
CATTTACCCCAAACCAAGGTTTGGCTGTGCTCTCTAGTATTACTCTTGAGTGGCGAGTTGGTCATCGGGAGAAATCAAAGCATTAAGAGTTAGGCGAATGGTTCTAAGAAAGGAATATCGCAAAACATGTGCATGCTATAGAATGGGGTGCTTAAGCAGGTACATGTACATCTCAGTACAAGAAAAACCTGGTTTTAGACGAGCATGGCAAAATTAACCATAAAAATTAGAGAAATGAGTTTTGATAAGAACATTTCAATTCAAGGTATTCAAGATGCAATTTTGAGATGTGGCATTTTACCTGTGTTTCCAAGTTTACACACAAAACCACATATCATTTTGACACTCTGAGCTCAGGAAAACAGTGACCCCAAAATGACAAAGAAGCAAGTCCCAACACATTCACTGGAGCTTACACAAAAGGTCATATAACCCGGGAGCTAACAGACATTTGCTAACACATCTATATGTACAAAAGGTTTTTTGAGGGTTAAATGTGTTGACAGACTGACAGGAGGACCCCTGAAACGCAATTCTTAAGGGCAGGCCAATGGGGCCTTAAGGAGAGGGGGGTCAAGACTAAAGTTTGTACAGGGTTCTTCAAATTTTTAAATTGATCCAAGTCATGTTGAAAAAAGTATACAGTTATTTGCTAACCACAAGGATTCAGGAAAGGGTAATAGGTTGTACTCTTCAACGTAAAGGCTAAAAACAGCAAAAATCAATAAAAAGGGTCAATTTCACTTGTACAGGGGTTCACATTTTTAAGTTGCCCGATTTAGATAAAAAATGGTGCAAATTGTTAATGGAGTTCATAGCGATTTTAAAATAAGGAATAGTCTGGCTGTCTAAAATGCTTAGTTACGATTAGAGGGCACAGAAGGTCAACGCCATGCATTCAATGGGGAGTGACCTTGTTTCCCCCCTACGTTCTTAAGAAAGCATTTGAGACATTCAAAACTATCCTTCTTTTGATTCATATGAGCTTCCACCAATATTTGCACAATTTTTTATCCAAAATTCGGAGCAGCAACTTAAAAATGTGACCCCCCTCTGTGTATGTCAACGAATGGACCTTTTTATGGATTTTAGCTGTTTTTAGACTATAACACTCTTAGAGTTGTACGTTGGGGATGTATACAATATTGGACTGCTCTGAGGGGCATGGTTGAAACCCTATAGGCCCAAGGTGATCTCGAAACCCATCTATGCCCCGAGGCGTAAGCCGAGGGGCACTAGTATGGTTTCGAGACACCCGAGGGCCTATAGTTTACCCTGCTCGAATAAAAAGCCGTCAATATTTGTTTTATATACGAATATTATAGATTTTTGTCATTAATCAACAAAGGCCTATATCATGTGTAGTCAGTGTTGTTCATGGCGTGCAGCACGTTTAACAACTTTGTGTAACTTAGGGTCAAAAACTTGTCAAGAATTAGCAATCAACCGTTCTTGTGTTGAGGAAGTGGGTGGAGTCCAAAACGGATCGCGTAATCGACTTCTTGCCATTTGTTGTCGCAAGATGTGTAACAATTTTCCTTGCAGCTCCGAATTCAGCAACTTTAACACCCGCTTCAGAGCAGTTCCCTAACACGATGAAAACACACACCAATCACACTTAAAAGTGATAATTCAACTTATATTTCTGTTCAATCACCCATAACACAATGTTGTCTCTGATTTATGCAGGCAAATCTTTGGATCTAGGTGCTTATCAAACGTAGAAAATGGTTTGCCAGCGACCCGTCAAACCTGAGCGCCGATCCATGGGCGCAGCCATTTTATTTCCACAAAAGCCAAAGACGCGACGCGAGCCGATGGCGCTATGACAGGTCGCAGTCAAACAACATCAGAGGGAGAGGTTTCAAGGAAGAGCAGTAACAAACAACCTCAAAGCATTGAATAGGCATACTGATGCTGCGATTCAGCCATTCCCTCGCGCTTGTTTGTTCCCCGGTTGTATCGACGTTACACTGCAGCACAGACTCCCCACATACGAGTAAACAAACGCGGTGCTGCTTATATTCATCTCGTACACCAGCTTTCAATTGTACACTCATTAATAATGGAGGTAGTCCGGAAGGCCAGTCTCGATGCTGGGAAGAGGTGTCCAGGACATAGTTAATGAAATGAGATGCCCGTCTCCCAGGGCAAAAGGTCCATTTTTGGTTCAATTCTGAAGCTAGTTGAATCATTGCCTCTATTTTAACCAATCAGATGACAGGAATCTATATATGAGGTATATCATACAACATTATAAATAAAATAATGAAATCAGACTTCATCACTAGTAAAAACAGGGGTTGCAAAAAAAGTGCGGGAGCTGGAGCACCGCTCACAAGAAATGAGAGCTCAAATTGAGGACATGAGGCTAAGGGTACAAAATGAAGTGTTTAAAAATCTCTGAGGGAAAACAAAAAATAAGAAAAAGGAAACAGGAAGAAAAAGTGACAAAGAGGGAAAGAATAAAACAAGTAGAAAAGACAGAGAAAAGATAAAATGATAGCCATTTGGCAAGTGAAAGGAAATCTGTAGGTAAGGAAACATAGGGGAAACGTGAGGGACTAGAAATCAAGGGAAATGTGAGGAAAAAGGAACTATATAGAGAAATGTGATGAAAAGAAACCTATAGGATGAAATGTGTATGAAAAGAAACCTATGTAGGAGAAATGTGATGAAAAGAAACATGGGGAAGGATAATGGTGAGGAAATAGGAATCAAGGAGACGAACGTGAAGAAAGAAGGCTAGAAGGAATGTGGGGAAAAGACACCTAGGAGGAAATGTTGGAAAAAGTTTTAGAAGTATAGGATATGAATACTGGATGAATATGAGGGGAGACAAAACCTAGCAAGAATGTGAGAAAAAGACCCTAGAGAAATGACGAGGAAAAGAAACCAGTGGAAATGTTAGGAAAGGCAATCTAGGGGGAAATGGGAAATGTGAGGAAAATATAATACAGGAACTTGTAGAAAAGGAAACCTAGGATAATAAATTTCGGAAAAGAAACTGAGGAAAAACGTGAAGAAAAGAAACCTAAAAAAAAGATAAGGGAAAAGAGAAATGAAAGTGAAATCAAAGACAGAAAATAGTGCATGATATGCATGCAAAATGTTGAAAGGTTTATAACGTGCTCAGATAAGTCAGTCCAGACTGAGGAACTACTGATTCGTTTGAAAAAAATTAAATGCGGAAAAAGAGGAATAGAGAACTCTGAGATTTAAACCTAGCAAAATAAGTGAGGAATTTAAAGTGGTTGTGAACAATGAATAGTGGAAGCCAAGTTAGAAGAACACACACAATCTGAGGCGAATAACTACAAATACTAAACACAGAAAGAATCAGAAAGAATATATAACGGGGACCCAAAAATGTCAACATCAATTGAAGCTAAACACCTAGCTAAGCAGGCAGGCAACTTCAAAATCAACATTTCTTTCACAGAAGATAGAAAAAGAGAAACCAAGAAATCAATTTTTCACAGTCTATAATGTTAGTTTTGAAGTGAATAGAAGTAGGCATTGCTCCTTACTCTAATGTCTAACCTGAGTTCACCATCAGCGACTGAGTCAACAAGCTTCACAACACAGGGGCGAGGACATGATGCGGTCAACAACATCATTTGAGATAATGGGTAAGTGGGAAAGAACAAATAGACAAGAACAAGTTTACTACTTATTTTCAAAAAAAACCAAGCGTTTCATCTTGAAGGTTTCATGAATACCTCTGGATCCCTATGGGGCTCTCCCCGCATCCCTTAGGGGCCCAAACCAGGGCCTAGGATGGCCCCTATGCACTTCACCTTCTTAAATTGTGTGGTTGGTTAAAGGGAAATACCTTTGGGCCTCCCACTCAGAAAAGATTTTGCACATTGGACTATATAATAAAAAAAATAAACACCACTTACCATATATTTGGATTATTTGTAACATTTTCCATGCGGTTTAGGTCCATTTTAAGGAAGAGGGGGGAGGAAGAGGAAGAGGAGGGGATAGGTCACATTGGGGACATCGAGAGGCCAAAATCTTGCTACTGAGGAAAAAAAAAAATGACTTTTTGCACCCCTGGTTAGAAAATCTCCAACAGAACTATAATCAACTATTTTGGCTTAATCGCACAAATGGAGAAATAGCGTTAATGCGAGTACTGAAATAGAAAAATAGTGAAATGAAACGAGGTCACTGCTAAATATAATACCGACTATGGTACTTTGTAGGTTGTTAAAATCTTAAACTGCAGCCGTTTTGATAACCATCTGGGATTTTTCCATTGTCAACAAAAACAGAAATGCAGACAGCGAGTTTTAATTGGTTCAGTTCATCAGTTCAATTAAAGTCTGACTCAGAGATTTCGGAATATAATTTTTTAATATATAATTACTAATAGTCAACTAGAAACCTAAATATAGTAACCTCTAGAATGATCAATTCCAAAGGTTGAGATGATGAATGGGAATTTTCGTTTTGATGCAAGTAAGTAAACATTTATGTGTATTAACAGTGCCATAGGATACTGTGTATAACAAAATTTCCGGATCCGGCATTTTTAAACAACGATGTGGTGTGATTTTCTATATGAAGGACTTCGAGTTGAGCTTAGCTATTCACAGGATTAGTGTATGGAACAAGCATTATGTACATGAAAAAAACACAATTGGTTCTGAAATTGAGGGCGCCTCCTCGGGAAATCTCTGAGTCGGCCTTTAAGTTTGATTCACGTAATTTCAGGCCCATCGGCCCATAATATAAAAATTTGCCATTCATAATAATAATGATACCGGTGATATATCCACTCATCTACGTATGATCAGGCAAAATTGCTGACAACAGGTTTTCTTGTTGTAGACTTGCGAAACAAACATCCCAAAAGGAATATCAAAAAGATAGAAAAAGGAAGCACTGCAAGACATGCTAATTTGCGTAAAACCTATGTGCCATTTTTGCCTATATCTTGGTTATTATACAGCATTATTAACTCTTGTTTCATTGAACTGTTTAATTTTTTTTTACAACATTATTAACTCTTGTTTCATGAACTGTTTAAGTTATTGTTACTGTTGCATGGTTATGCTTGCAAAATGTGTTGCAATTATAATTGATACAAAGTGGAAGTGTGATGATAATTTTCAAGATGGCTGCAGTTTTTACGCCAACAAATCTTGTGATTGAAGAAAAGGTTGGTGTTATTCTGAACCGGTTTGCCAAGTAGAGAGCTAAAGTGATGAAACTCAGCTGATTCACCTTTGATTTTTATAGGTGGGTATAATAGCCGCCTTGTCCGCCAGCTCCCTCAGGGCCTTCCGGGCAGCATGTTTGTTTTCAAGATATAGGGTGTCAAGTGCTTCAGTCTTGGACTTCACATATTCCTCAAGCACCACGGAGTAGGCATCAAATGCAGTCTAGAAGCATCAAGGTTAGCTAAGGTTGTGCTTGTAACTTCTAGTGGATGGTGCTTCTTCAGTTCTCAAGCTTGTCAACAAGCTTGTTGAACTTGTTATGTACAGTACTGCTCTGCTCACAAAGCTTTGTATCTCCCACTACGGTTGGTGGAAAAGACAGTAAAGCAGAATGAGCAGAAAAATAATGCAAAAAAGGCAGAATGAGCAGAAAAGCAGAATGAGCAGAAAAGAAGCATGGGGAGAAAAACAGAATGAGCAGAAAAGCACATTGGGCAGAATGAGCAAAAAAAAGCAGAATGGGCAGAATAAATTAATTCATAGTTGTCAAGGAAATTTAGTGATCAGATAAGTCTGGCCAGGTTACGGAAACACCCTAATACAGGATTATGAAATCCGATAAGCAAAACAGGTTAAACAGTGCCGGCGCCGGGGGGGGGGGTAAATTTTGCCCCCCCCCCCCAGATCATGATGCATAAGTTGCATACACTGCATAAGATCATGATGCATAAGTTGCATACGCTGCATAAGATCATGATGCATAAGTTGCATACGAAGCATAAGATCATGATGCATAAGTTGCATACGCTGCATAAGATCATGATGCATAAGTTGCATACGCTGCATAAGATGCTTATAAAGGGATTAGCAGCGATAATGCGAGAGAATGGAAACAATGTGGAAATGCATATCAATCAGGGATAAGTGTGTACAATTCCATATAACTGCTTTAATGTAGAAACAAATCACCAAATAGTGAAAAAATGAAGTATTTGAGGAAATTTGTCATACCTTCTCCCCCAAATAGACATATAGCGACGGCGTCTCAAATTCTGCACTAAACAGCTGATTGTGGTTTACACCAGTACAGAATAAACAAAGATCAATAATGTTTGTGTTTGAGGTCAAAATGCATTGATCATGGTGCAAAATATCACGCTGAAAATCTGTGATATTCACCGGGAAATGCTTTTTTGATCTCAAGTCGGAATTTTGATACGCACGTATAGAAATTACAGAATCAGATAAAAAGTACTGCCTTGTCTTTAATACACGGATTTCAAGCCAACCACTTGCAGGTTATGTTCACATATCCATGCCAGTAACAAAAATATAAAAATATGAATTTTGATGATTTTTTCGATGTTTCGGATTAGCAAATCGCTGCTATTAGTATTATTATTATTTGTATTAGTTGCAAAAGTAAAAAATAGTATTCAAATAGTGTCGGCGTTTTTCCTTCTCCCCTGTTGGGTACTTCAAAAGCCATGCGTTCAACAAAATACAATTGTGTTCAATGCCTAATTTGTTCCGTTTAGTAAAAAGCTCATTTTTTTTGGTTTTCATAACGTCGGGCATAAAGTCAATAACTTAACAAAGCAATCAGACTTTAACAAACTAGAACGGAGTAAAGACAACATACCAATAATAGTCTAATAATCTTACTTCCGCTCAAGAGAGTAAAAACTTGTGATTTTGTATTTCTAATATATATTTTTTTAACACGGGCAATTGAGCAAACTTTTTAGGACAACCTGTATAAATGTAAATAAAAATATAAATGTGTGTAATTTATCATCCTATTTACTATATTACTCAGCCCCCTTGGTCTCATAGGACGTCTACGCAGAAGGGACGTCTACGCAAACGATCAGTTTCGAAAGATAACATAAAACAAAAATCGTGACTAATGCTGCTATTCTGCCCATTTCTGGTGGTTGAAACAGTAATACATGCTGGCATTCCAGATGCCTTTTCCGCTCAATCTGCTTTTCTGCCCATCCTGCTTTTCTGCTCATCCGCTTCTTTCTGACCAGAATGTATCCAGCTGGACAAGTTCTCCATTTGGATGACGGTGTGTCCACAGTCTACTTGCTTGATTTTGGAATCTTGCATGTGTTATATTAGTGGCAATCATAGGTTAAAATAATTGTTCCATGAAGTCCTTCATGTACATATCATTTCTGTTGGTATAGTTGGTTGTAAGTGAACAGCATATTCAGGTCCAGGTTTAGCATTGTAATCTCCAGGGATGTACAGAAGATTATGGACTGGAACTGTGGTGGCGGTGGATAGTTCACGGTAAAAATGAGAGACAACGGGGGCACTTCCGCTACGCAGAATGTGCCTCGGGAACTGGCTCTACCCAATGACCTCCCTCTTTTGTGCTGCTGCCCTACCTATTACCTGGGCTATTACACAATGACTCCTTTTAAATCTTCAGATACACAATGACCCCCATTTTCTTCTTTCCTGCATTTTCTTACACACTTTTTCACAAGTTTGCATAATAGTATCCCCCCTTTTAAAGAATTTTAACACCCAAATTCAACATTTTTGCGGCCTACGCGCACATTTGGAACAATTTCATAATTTCATGACAGCAATTTTACAATTTCATGGCAATTTGAACACTGGAAGAGAGGCACTTCATATTTTAACTTCATGTTGTTACCTCAATGCCCCCTTAAAGTTTCATACTGGTGACCCCCTTTTCATTCATTTTGTGTACAGAATGGCCCCTATTTACGGGTCTATTTATTGGTGATTTTTATCTGAAAGGGCCCTACTTTTCACCTGGCTAGGCACATATACCCATCACTTCAGATAGGGAGTACCCCCAGCACTAGCTACATTATTGTTATCTAATTGACCCAATGTGTTTGAATTACTCTGATAATAATTTGCTAAAAAGGATCTCCCCGTCCTGATTGTATTCTGACAAATCATCTCGAATGCAAAATGAATTTTAGCGGGAAAACTGCGGCCATCTTGAATAATGCCCATTTTCCACTTTTAATATATCAATTGCGAGTGCTACACGTTTTGCCGGCATAGCCATGCAAAACATGTTCAAATACTAACAGAAATTTGAAAATTTACCTAAACATGTATTTAAGAACTATGAGCTATATACATTTGTGGAAATATTGGCAAATACGTCCACGTAGGATCAATGCAAATTAGCATGTCTTAATTGCAATTCCTCCCTTTTTCTACCTTTTTGGTATATTGTTTTGGTAGCGTTTTACTGCTAGTTACAGCAAAGAATAAACACTTCTGTTGCAATTTTGTCTAGTATTTTTCATAGATTAAGAGGACTAGACAATTCAGAAGTGATTCAGAAGTAATATCGGTATCAACATCAGAACTCATTAGGCGAATAAACTTTGATTGAGATGGATAAGAATTTATAACCTATGTCGGTAAATATAGTGATTTGGATATCAACAAAGAAGGGACATATCATTACAAAATGAAACTCATTCTCAACATCACCTGTTGAGCACAAGTTACAAATACGATTTGCATAATCAATGCCTTCTCTACTACCAGTCTCCACACGTAGGTAATGATTATAGTCTTTCTCAACCTTCTTAAAAATCAGCGATGATGTGAAAACGTTAATTGCAATAAATATTTTTCAAGATATAACATTGTTTTGAATTCGCTATACATTTGTAGGTACGAAGTTTGCTCGTGGAACATACATCAGAAAAAACATTCTTGTGACTTAACACTTAAGTGCCTACGGTGTTTTCACTCACGTTGGTGCCTAAGGGGGGGTCCATGGACCCCCCCCCCAAGGAAACCACTTTCCCGATGGAATTTTCAAATGAAACTCATACCACCTTTGAGGGGGCATAAGACAAGGCCAAAGGTGCAATATAAATGAGTTCCGGTTTATCGTCTGGAAATTAGGGGCAAATCATTGTTTTCGAAATGCGGAAAAATCGCTCAAAAAGTAACATGATGTTTTCGCCACCCTGCTTCCACAGCATACACATTGCAAATCATTTTGATGTTTATATCTGCTCTAGAAGGACCAATTTACATATATTTAACACAAACATTACCATTTTGTACATTCTTGTATTTTTGGTGGGTGCAGACTTATTTGCCATAGGTTTGTATAGCAATGGCGCACAGTCGCTCGATGATGGAATCGCTTCTTTTCAGCACATAAAGGGTTAATTATTTTTTCTGATTATGTAATTAATTTTGTTTCATGCATATGAACATACATAAGCAGAAAAATATTTCTGGCAACAGGGTTTGCTAATTTTTATTTTTAATATCACACTCCAGTTGGTGCCTAAGGGGGGTCCTAGGGACCCAAGCTAATTATCTCATTAACGGGCTAGAAATTTTAGTAATTTTGTATGGAAAGAAGCGCATCAATAAGTAACACAATTACAAAAAATTAGAGTTCGAAAATATTTTTCACGACTGCGAAATCGCCGGAAAAAAAATCTTGGGTACTATGGAACCCCCTCCCTTAGGCACTTAAGTGTTAATAGCAAGAAGCCTGTTTGAAATTTAAATAATAACGGTATCAACTGATTCAATAGCTTGAACAATTCATGCGTAACCAAAACTAAATAGTATATGCATATTTTATCCCATGTTGTAATATTTCTATTATCTAGCTCAAACAACATCTTATAACATTTATATGGATAGCGATGCCGAGACATTTGCAGTATGTTTGCCAAATATTTGATGCACCTATTGTGTACATTAATTTACAGGGAGTGGGTAACGTCCACATTCGCCTAGAACGGCAATGTCTCAACTTGGAACTCATACTCGTGTACTTATTGTAACCTCATATTTCAGATCCATAAAAGGGTGTAGGTACAACTGTCATATCAAAGATTTTGAAATATTGAATAAATGGTAAATAAGATCCAACCTTACATGAAATACTTGAAAGTGCGACCAATGTTTATTACCTTGATCTGTTGATCAGCTAGATTTGATGTTGCTCTTTCCCACGAGTTCCCTGATGGCATTGTTATTCCAAGATACTGTTATGAGGTGCTTCTTCATTTCTCGTATTCTAATTCATTGTCATACCATTCTCATTGCTTCTATGCGTTCTACCTTTCCTAAATACCATCACCTTTGTTTTGATTGATGTTAACACTCATCTTCCACTGTTCACAAAATAATGAGAGTGCGTTAATTTTTTTTTTTTTTTTTTTTTTTTTTTTTTTTTTTTTTTTTTTTTTTTTTTTTTTTTTTTTTTTTTTTTTTTTGGGGGGGGGGGGGGTATGGGGCGTGAAGCAGCGAACTTTGAAGTGATTTTTCTTAATGTTCCTAAATAGTGGTATATACATGTTACACATCATATTGTAGCCCATGTCACAAAGTTTAAAAACTCATGTCAATTTTTGCTCTGGTTGCCATGGTAACCACGTAAGGCCTCTGATTGGCTAAACACTAGAACGAACGTAACTAAATAACTAAACAAGCTACTGGGACGAAACTTGGGTGGCATGTGCAGGGGGTTAATACGCAGTGAACCATGAAGCCGGATTTTTGATACCGTTGCCACGGCAACCGGCAATCGACCAATCGCATAATTGCATGGCGTAATTTGAATTTGGAACGCAATTTTGAAAATCGGCTTTCATGGTTCACTAGCCCTATATGTGCTCAATATGTGTGCCAAATTTCATGTGCATAGCATGTAGCGTTCTCTAGTTACGTTCGTTTTCGTTTTGGTTGTTTGCGTATTTTAACGAAACGAGTTATAGACCTCGAAACATTTAGACAAAATTGAGGGCGCTTTTGATGTGAAATATGGATTTTTAAAAAAATTTCACTTTATACTGAATTATCATAATTATTAATGAAAGAATCATCGAAATCGGTGCATCCATTGTCCTGTAATTAATTTGTAAAATAATTTTCTTAAATATCGCAGGGTGAGAAAACAATAAAATACATAAAAAATCACTTACCCAGTACATTCAATTATGGACAAACTAATATAAGTATTTATTTACTTCGAATTAGGCAAAATAAATGCGTTAAATGGCGTATAAATAATATCTTTTAAAATATCTTAATTATAACCCATTTAAATTTTTCACATGATAAAGTATAGGAGACTATGCGTTTTTGGCAAATTTCGCGTACACTGCTTCACTTTGATCAGCCATATCTCAGGAACCGAATGTCCGATTGCGATCGAATAAAAAGCATTTTGTAGATTACAATCTACACAATTAAGCCATTGCATTATCTCATTTTCGTAAATGGAACAATTATTTACCAAATGCAGACCCCATACCCCCCTTAATATGTCTTTGTAAACCACCCGGAGTATCTGCAAGTAATAAAACATAGTCGGCAAAAATTGTCATTTGCTGGAAATAATTGTACGCCCTTCCACCATAATGTGCCAACATGTCTTTCAGTTCAGAGATACAAATCGAAAATTTTCATATTCTATTATATTGCCTTGTTAGGCTTTGGGGCATGTCCTTCTATGCTGTTGTTTTGTGGTCCCCATCGAGGGGCTAGGGGGAAACCAAGTGTAAATTCATAATAAATAATTAAAATCATATAACCGTCTGTTGCCGCAAATAAAACTGGCACTTTTTTTTTTTTTTTTTTTTGACGTCATATTGAATACGGTCTATCGCATCGTTCTTCTGTCAAAACCAAAACTTGTTAATAATTGCTAGTATATGTAAACGTTTGGTAAAATTTGTATTTCAGGCTGGAAGTATGGACCACTGGGACGCTTCTGGTGACTGGAAGGTAGATACTTACGGTGGTGATCAAACAGAAACAAGTAAGAAAGTATTTCTTGAATAAGGCTATAGACCTTCATTTTCTGGAAGGTTGAATAAAACATGCAAAAGCGCGCGGCTACAACGGATAAGTTGAATTAACAATATCAAATGAATGCGAGTGAAACAAAGCCAATGCTTATATAAGGAAAAGGGAAAATTTGCTGTTTGTAAATTTATCACAATTACTTTCATTGTCTTTTAATTTTAAATCTGACTGAGTAAACCTTTTGTTTGAACAGGATTTGTATCATCCCACATGAACTGCACCAAGTACCAGGAAATCGACCTCACTGAACACTTCTCAGAAGCCTATCTTGATTCTGCACCCGAAATACAGGTAGGATTAAAGACAAATAGCGTCGTTGTTTCTTTGTAAAAACATCTGGCAATGTATTTTAAATAGGGAATAACCTTCAAAGCTGCATCTAATCCTATATGTTTGGTGTTTTCGTTGTCGTCGTATTACCACTAGACCATATTGTCTATGTATACGTCGACCAGGACATCTGAGGCAGCTGGACTTGGAAGTTTTATTTACAAGAGTACATTTTCGTATTTACATTTAAAATAAATGCAAAACAATGATTTTAGTTACAGACAGATTTAGATATAGTTTGGTTTTGGTTGAATGGCAAAAAGGAATGCTTAGTTCAGATTTGACCTATACGAGCGTAGATGTTAGGGTTAGAGGGTTATTGCATATTATTAAAATACATTGTTCTGACGATGTGCTTAAAATTGGTCACAAACTGAATCCAGTAAATTTTGCCCTAGACACTAACCCCCTCCCGTAGGAATTTTGTCATGGTACTTGATAACACCGGCGCCATATGTAAAATTACAACTGAACTCGCAGTTTTTGTGTACACGAGTATTACACTTGAATTCATGTTAATCTGGTTTCAGGCGAGGCCAGTGTATTACAACCACTCTAATTGATGTTTCTGAATTATCTTGAATAATAATATGAATCAAGGCAAGGTGACAGGTGCCTTGTTTCTTGATTTGAAGATTTTTGACACTTTAAAGCATGACCGCTTTCTTGATAACTTATCAATTACGGTGTCAGTGATTCTGCTCTTAATTGGTTCAGGTCAAATGTAAGCGGTTAAACACAAGATGTTAATATCAATACTGTTCTATTTGATGTAGATTGACATTGACATCCCTCAAGGGTCAATATTAGGTCCATTGTTATTTATTGTTTATGTTAATTCACTTCCTAATTGTATTGATAATAAATGTGTTATGTATACTGTCGTAACACAACTTGACTTTTTAGCTCTTCATATCCAGCTTCCCTTTAGTCACATATGTACAAATGTTGAAAATTGCAAATTGGTTTGAAACCAATATGCTAATATTAATATAAAGGTATTTACTCTTTGTAGGCATGCGAGTCATTTCATGAGGGTTGCAACCATGGCGGATACTACAGCCTAACCGTGAAGCTTATGACGAATGACAAAGAGGTTGTTGAGAATAAATCGACAGGCGAAAAATACATCGATATAGAAAAACGGGACTGGATAAGGGAAAGCTTCACTTTCAAGGGGTATGGGAAAGGAGTGCGCTTCATTGGCTTCGAAACATCAGGTACAGTTGAGCCCATTTTTAAAGAAATCAGAGCAATATTAAAGATTTAACCTTTGGTTATGACCTTTGACATTTGACGATTTTTGTCTTATATCTCAATAACCATACATTGTAAGTAGTACAAAGTACACCTCTTTTAAATCCTTGTAACAAGACGAACGCTTTGGTTACCTTTTTACGGCAGTCCAAGCATTTTTCATTTTTGACCCCTGTATTATGAATTTTTCCCTCCTGGATTCTGCCCACACTTTCACGAGGGGAACCTTGCTAAATATGTTCAATAACCTTCACAGAAGACAAATCCACTGAGAAATGATGCTCTGCTCTCCACGGTCACGTAATTGCTCCAAATGATCCATCTATTGCGCCTCTGTTATACTACATTTCTCTGCTGTCTATACTAGTTCTAATTTATTTGGATGTTAATTGATCTTCATTGATTGAGAAAGGAATGTCACGATATTCCATAACCATCAAGATAATGAGATAACTGAGAGATCTCCGAAGGCACTCAAACATGCTAAAACCGAGACCTCCAGGGCCCTAAGGTGGGCCCCTGGACCTCACCTGTGATTGCTTGCGCTACGCGATTTGGGGAGCGCCACTTTAAAGGTGCAACGAGAGATTTCAAGTCTTCCATATTTTCTATCATATGTAGTGATTTCATATAGATTAGACGCTCAATAGATTCCCTACCTTTTATTTGGTTACAGAAGTAACTTAAATTATGAAAAAAAGGTGATTTGTGTATGCTTTTATTTCAATAAAAAACATAGGCTGAATTTCGTATTTGCTCCTATACGAAATTAGAAATTTCACAATTTTTGTACCAAAGAAAAAGTTCTCAGCTTAATCCTTACAGATGGGGATATTTTTGATATAAAACTTTACACCAGTGCCAAAATCAGAATTTTCACATTTTTTCGGGACACCTGTTATTTGAAATCTCTCGTTGCACCTTTAACACCTTGCCCCGGGCGCCACATCCACTATATCTACGCCACTGTTTTGACCTATTTGAAATGATGATCGAAGTCCAATGATCTTTGGCATCTGCCTACAGTTTTTAATGGTGATGGAAGCTACCCAGATAGCACGCATATATTGGCCCAACAATGGTTCCCCATCGGTAATCTTGGCATCGGCATCACGTGGCTAACGTATATTGGGCCAAATTGGTTTTCCATTGGCAAATGTGATATCGGCTTCATATCGGCATCCTTTAATGGTTTAATATTGGCGCATCATATTGGCAATCAACCAACAGCCAATATAGAGCCAATTATTGGGATAACGTTGGCCCAATATTGGCTTAAGGCTAATTGTTTGCCTAAAAATAGCAGGGTGAGAAAACAATAAAAACATACAGAAATACGCTAAAATCTCTCAAGGACGATTGTTTTGATCAGAACACAATATTTCAAAAATATTATACTATATAATACCAATTTCAATAAAAAAATAAACTATTTGACTATCTCAAATTATTTAATTAATTTATTTAAATAAAGCAGGTTGAAAATATATTTATTTTGCCAATAATAAATATTGATATATTCCCAATATTGGTTCAATATCTATTACCAAGAATTTGCCCAATACTGTGCCAACATTGGCCCGGCCCCAATATTGGTCCAATTTTGGGCCGATGAGCAAATAATATTGGACCGATAACTGTAGCCAATACTGGTCCGATATTGAGTATATATTGGGCCTATATTGGCCCAATATCTCCATGTTATCTGGGTAGTAAGCTAGTATAACAATATATTCTTCTCTCCTCCTAATGTGACAATAGAGCCCGGCCAATAATTGGTTTTGGTAATCTTTACGTAAGCGGCTTTGTTCACTATTCTAGCCTCCCTGATGTGATAATACATCTCCCCTACACTAGTTGCTTTGTTCACTTCTAGCCTACTGGATGTGACAATACATCTCTCCTACAAGAGTTTAAGCTAATCTTATGAGAACACCTTTTGTCGACTATTTTTGTCAGTCCCACATAAAAAACAATGAAATGAGCATGGAGAATTTTAGCCTCAAAATGGCAAATTTATTCATTTTGTAATCTTCACTATTGGAAGACAGGTCCATAACAGGGTCGAGTCAGCTACTGGAGATGACACAACAAAACACGAACATTGTTACATGGTTTTGGAAACTCCCCCTATCCCCAGAGCATTGTTGTAAGGGCAAGTGGATGTAATCGACAAGTTTGACCCATTAAAAATCGGCCATGATATTAATCAGAAGAGTTTTTGGTTCTCTACTGGCTTGTAGGACATATGCAAACTTCCCCAAAAATGTTTTGGTTCAGTTGATTACTGCAAACACGCGGGTGACCGATTTTTTGCCCAATAAGAGGTTTGTTTATAAAAAAAAAAGCACATGCATCCATTGTTTTGGTTTTAAGCAAAACCCATTAGGACAAAAATGTCATCGTATTCAACGCTTGAGCAGAGACAACGTTTTACGTGACGGATAAACACCTGTTTTCCACGGCTACAACTGCTAATGTTGCGTTTTGACGCAGTAATAATGTTACGTTTTGACGCAGTATAATGTTTTGACATAGTAGTCATGTATTGCTGAAATGATTTGTTTCTTGTTAACAGCCCACGATGACAAATTTTGGGCGGGTCATTTCGGAGCATATGTATCTGCCGCACTGGTGAGAGTAAAGAGCGAAAGTAAACCGGCTGAGGATGATGCACATGCTGACGTCGTTGAAGACACATTGTCTAAAGAAGCACTGCAGGATCTTACTAAGATAATAGTCGATCTCAACGAAGAATATAAGGATGAGTTGAAAGATATTCAGGAGACCTTTGGTACGTATTAACACAAGTGTCTAGTTTTTAATACAGAAAAAAGAATTGATTTGAAACTGTATCTTCTCACTATGAGCTAATACAATCTCAATCCCATGGCGCAGTTCAATAGCTTTCATTCACCAGTGTATTGAGCAAATACACACCCTGGATTTTTAGTGATTTTTATGATACCCAGAACTTAATGGTCATCTGCCCATCCAAGGTTACTGAACTGAGTTCTTGATATATTAGCATACCTTACCTCATAGTGTCTGTCTTGCCAAGGACAACAAATTCCAAAAAGTTGCCCAATCATTTGCCCAATCACTGAATTTCTAAACTGAAAGTGCACGAACAAGTTTTAGTACATCAACATCCACTCAACAGAAAGGCGGAATCTACTAAGAAGCCTTAAAAGCAACGAGAGAATATGTTGAGAACTTCCTTTACTTTAATCATTAAAATCACAGTTTGAATAATGAGCATAACTTTATTGCTGTCGCGTATTTTTAACTTTCCAGCTACAAAGCCTGACAACAAGCAACTGCTTGCCGAAGCCAATTTGCAAGAACCAAGTTCGGCTCCGGAGCCACGTAAAGCACGTCGTCCCAAGAAGCGCGAGATCCGTGTCTTTGTCTCCAGCACATTTGTTGACTTCAAGGATGAACGAGAAATTCTGATCAAGAAGGTGTTTCGTGAGCTCAATCGGCTCTGTTTGGATCGTGGCGTGTTCTTCTCCTATGTGGATCTTCGCTGGGGGATAACTAGTGAACAAAGTAAAGATGGCAAGACCATTTTTATTTGCCTGAGTGAGGTAAGAAATTCGAAACCGAGAAGTTCTGTAATTTATTTACAAATTTAAACAAATGCTGCGTCAAGAAGTAATGCTGCAAGTTTAACCCTTTGAACCCATTGTTTCTTTTCTAATGTCAGGTGGATCGCTGTCGTCCGTACTTCATTTGCCTTCTTGGTGACCGATATGGATGGAACCAAAGAGAGGCAAAAAAAGACGAACTTCTTGACAAAACCTATGATTATGCAATTCAAAACTTGCAAGGGTTTGATTGGCTGGAAGATTTTAGATACGACACCAGTGTGACCAAGGTCTGTATCAATAATCTTAAAATCTCGTGCGTCTTCCAAGATACCCTTAAGCCCATTATATACTTCCAGTCGCAGCGAGCGATTGGCGTGCGCAATACCGTATTCTGATCCAAGATCAAGTGTTACGCATGCTCACGCGCAGAAATCGCACCCTGCAACTAGAAGTATATCATGGGCTTTAGCGCATAATTCCAAAATACATCTGCAAAGGGTACAATATACTCATCGAATGAATCGCGCATACTATACCTCATCGCAAATCACTCGGTGAGCGAAATTACCCGGATATTGACCCAATTCAAGCTGTTTTTCGGGATATGTTTGAATCGTTTATTAGTCTCAATACAGATAAATGTGTTTTTTCTGTCAAGACATATACCAAGACTATAATTTTTTTTTTTAAATAAAAATCAGTATACATTGTAATGTTTGGTTAGATGCAAAGTTATTTCTTATGTCAAGTTTTTGAAGTTAATTCTGAAAAAATAAGGTAGATCACCTTGCTTAAACTAATCATTAACAAAATGCAGAAATATCTCCATTATGACTACCGTATTATTATAAAATAACCAATCATAAAAGCTTTCTGTTTTTCCATAAATAATTGACAAACTAACAAATGAAACAAGATGTTGTACACAAAATGATACATTTTTTAAATTGTACTCAATATTTCAGCTGGAGGTTCTACATGCGGCTCTAAGATTGACCAATACCAATCAAAGCAGGACATTCTTTTATCTGAGAGAATCGAGAGTAAATCGTGACGAGCTCCCTAAACCAGAGGTATCGTTGACCATTTTCCAGAACTATGGATTACAAAGCTAGTGTCTAAAATAAGAAACTTTTAATACTCAAGTTTGGACTTGTTATAATTTCAAAGTTAATCCATTAAACATTTTTTTTTGTAATTGATCTCAGGAAAACAAGAGAGGCGAAAGCCAGTGGCATTTTGATCAACAACACAAACTTAGAAGTCAAGTCAAAGAGTTGGGTAAAAACACCCGCGATTTTAAGACAGCGGAAGATGGATGTGCCCAGATTAAACAGGTAACAATATAGATGTAAAAGATTGAAAGAAATACAGTCTGAGATTATTTCATTACATAACGAGAAAAATTCTCGTTAAAACCTAGATTTGGAAGATATGAGGTGATATATATACATAAAAATACACAAATATAAAAGAAGTCGCGTTACATATATTGAATGTACTATCGCAATTCATAATACAGGACTTGATGCGATGCGTGAATGAAGATTTTCCACCAGGATCCCAGTTATCCCATGTAGAACAAGAAAGAGAGGCGCATGAAGCTTTTGCTGATGTTCGCAAGCGTGTTTATATTGGACGTGAAGAATACTTTGACGCCATTGACAAACATTTCCAAGAAGCTGCAGAGGATGCCGGGAAAAACGTGCCACTTGTAATCATGGGAAGGTCCGGTTCCGGAAAATCTGCGCTGGTTGCCAATTGGTGTGGGCGCTTTGAAGAGAAGAATCCAGATGCTTTCCTCTTCATGCATTTTATCGGCAGTTCACCAGAGAGTGCTTCCCACCTGAATTTATTACGAAGGTTATTTGAATCAACTTGATAACTTTTTAACTATATATAACTTTGTCAAATGTAATATAAATCCATCGTTATAATTTCTGTAACTACGTGGGAATATATTGAAATTGTTTCATTCGTTCTGCAGTCAAATTATTTTACTGATCTCTTTTCTGTTCAAAATTAAATACTTTTTACAGACTGTACGAAGAACTCCGTCTGTATTTGCAAACAGATCTTGTAGTGCCCTCAACTGAACTTAGTCTCGTCCTGGAGTTGCCAACGTGGCTGAAACTGGCAAGTAATCGCGGCAACCGTGTGGTTTTGGTGCTTGATGCCCTCAACCAACTTGACAGTGGAGCAGGGCCTTCAGGGGAAGAACAAGAGTTAAAATGGCTGCCCAAGGAACTGCCACCGAATGTACATCTTTTAATGTCGACATTACCGGGAAAGGTATCATTGTTATTATGTGTTTATAATTTCAGCTTTAGTAGTTTAACAGTGTAAACACTGTTTGACTAAAACGGATGTAGCAACCCATTCTAATACCATGTCTCCTAAACTATTGTTGGTCATCTAATCATTGTGAACAATAATTCTCTACTTAAACATAGGCCAAAGATGCTGTAGATGAAGCTGGATGGCCAACATTGCAAGTATATCCTCTGAATTCTAGCGAAAAGATGGAGATCATCACCACATATATGTCTCTGTTCAGCAAAACCCTAAATGACGAACAATTGTCAGCT
>JAMKCH010049654.1:0-10529 GCA_023653785.1 Ophioderma brevispina | reverse complement strand
GTGAGGGGGAAATCTCTTGGTGATGTTTAAGAGGAATGTTCAAGTGAATGTGTTCTTAAGTGTGGATGAAAATAGTTGCCTATGGAAGTGATAGATGTGATCATATCGTAAGTACAGCAATGGTATCAGGGAGGTTTCAAATATACAGGTATACAGGCCCGTACGCAGAGGGGGGGGGGGTGTTGGGGGGAGTGATGGGGTGCAGCTGACCCCCCCAAATTCCACAAAAGGGAAAAGGTACACTTTTTTGCTGAATAAAAAGAGCCAAAGTTCAGAGAAATTTTGACAAAATGTCCACTTTTTGTGAGGAGATGTTCAAAAGTCCAAAAAGGACCATTTTTAGGGGGCGAGGTTACTTTTACCATAAAGGTCCACTTTTACCAAAAAAGGTCCACTTTTTCCGAAGGCCCCACCACCGCCAAAATAAATCCTGCGTAAGGCCCTGCAGGGTAACCAAAATGTGTTAGGGGACCAATTGTTAAGTTTAAACAACCAACCCAAACACGTTAAAAAGGACCCCCCCAACAAAAAACCACAAAATTAAAAAACGTTAAAAAAAAAAAAATTCTTAAGCATTATACTTGCAACCAATTGCCCCAAAGAAATTCACTGTCTTTGTTCTATTTCAGCGTAGAAAATGGTTAAAGAGTTAATCATCACATGAGTGCAAGAAAGTCGTAAGTGCACGCGCTGCTATGTGATAAATCAGTGCTTGCCATGTAACAGGTAATTCTCAATTTATTTTTCTTTGAGGCAGTGGCTCTTGAATGTTCTCATGCAACTTGTTGCCTGAAAAAAAAACCTTCAGAACTACAAGGCTGGCCATAAATAGTATGAACAATGGAATTTCTGTCAAATGGCCGCTATGCACTTAGGACATTCTACACACACCAAGAATTAGCGTGTCACAGACTTCACAATAAACTTCATACAATAAGGCAGCTGTGTACACTGTCCATATCTTTTGCATCACCGGCGACACATTTATAAGCCGAAGGAGGCTCTTCAGAGTGTCCATTTAGACACTCATCATTGATGGAAACCACTTAATTCTAACTCGTTCTGAAAACAACCGTCTAGCATGCTTGCGTTTTAAAAGAACCTTTCCAATTCTCTCTTCTGGTAATCACAACGCCGAGGGGAGAGCCAGATGGGGGCGACATGCGAACAGCCGAAGGATGACAGGCGCGAGCGAACACGAAAGTTGGGAGCAGCCCATGACTTTCATTGAATATTTTATCAGCATTATTTACATCTCCATTTCAGCTGGGCAACAATAAAATTTAAATCCAATTGCTTTGCAATGGATTTCTTGTGATGAATGCATGGAATATAAACTGCTAAAAAGTTTCCCATAAATTATTATTCTTGGTAACTGAGAGAATTTAAGGAAAGTTGGGATTTCTATGGAGGACAATGATACAACACACTGACTTATTTGATTGTGAAAATATCTTTTCCCAAAATATTTACTGTATTCCTGAAACGAGATGCAACACTTTTGGTTCATTTTTGCGTACATATTAAATACTGCATCACTCAACAGAAGCGATATCGTAAGCTCATTCCTGATTTATATGGACATGGAAGACAGACATGGTTCGACGAGACAGTATACACATAGCAGAGGAGAATAAAATAATTGTACATAAATAAAAATTCAAAGATAGCTAATGCATATTCTGTAAGTAGTATGCCATCTGCTACACAGAATGCAGATAGCCTGGTACAGTTTAATGGCACAAACATTACATATCCTTATTTGTCATTTGACTAGGCGATATACTGAAAATTCTAGTCAACTACTGATGAAGCTAACAGGTAGTTCGTGTATTATGTAAATATGTGTTTAAGATAGCTAACAGATCCAGGCCAACATGCCTTATTTATTAGATCAATGTAAGTGTTGCTCTCTGCTGAAGATAGCCACCATACACAATTTATCAGTCACTTCATCTCATGTTAATGTATGTGCTAAATCTACTGAATACGGTTAAGTCCATTTCATCTCAATTATGTGCTATCTACTAAGATACCAACATACGCAGGTTACCGTCATCTATCTCCATGTTTATTATAATGTGCACACTGAAGATAGCCAACATATCAAGTTAAACAGTCCATTGTCTCATGCTAACGTATATGCTATCTACGGAAGATTCGCCAACATATGAAAGGTTAACAGTCATTTCTATTTCATGTTAATGTATATGCAATCTACTGAGATAGCCAACAGATACAGGTAACAGCCATTCTATCTCATGTTAATGTTTGTGAGACTACTGAAGATCGCCCAAATATGCGGTTAACAGTCATTAATATCTCTGTTAATGTATGTGTTATCTACTGCAGAATAGCCAACATAATGCAGGTTAACAGTCATTTTCTATCTTATGTTTAATGTTGTGCTATCTACTGAAGAGAGCCAACATATATGCAGGTTTACAGTCATTTCTATCTCTGTTCATGTATGTGCGATCTACTGAAGATAGCCACATACGCAGGTTAACAGTCATTTCTATCTCATGTTAAGGTATGTGCTATCTACTGAAGATGCCAACACATGCAGGTTAACAGTCAATTTCTTCTCATGTTAGTATGCTATCTACTGAAATAGCCAACATATACAGGTTAACAGCCATTTCTATCTCATGTTAATGTTTGTGATATCTACTGAAGATAGCCAAAATATGCAGGTTAACAGTCATTAATATCTCATGTTAATGTATGTGTTATCTACTGAAGATAGCCAACATATGCAGGTTAACAGTCATTTCTATCTTATGTTAATGTATGTGCTATCTACTGAAGATAGCCAACATATGCAAGTTAACAGTCATTTCTATCTCATGTTAATGTATGTGCTATCTACTGAAGATAGCCAACATACGCAGGTTAACAGTCATTTCTATCTCATGTTAATGTATGTGCTATCTACTGAAGATAGCCAACACATGCAGGTTAACAGTCATTTCTATCTCATGTTATATATATGCTATCTACTGAAGATAGCCAACATATGCAGGTTAACAGTCATTTCTATCTCGTGTTAATGTATGTGCTATCTACTGAAGATAGCCAACATATGCAGGTTAACAGTCATTTCTATCTTA
Source organism: Ophioderma brevispina (assembly GCA_023653785.1). Lineage (NCBI taxonomy): Eukaryota > Metazoa > Echinodermata > Ophiuroidea > Amphilepidida > Ophiodermatidae > Ophioderma > Ophioderma brevispina. Next base: position 7,416 of record JAMKCH010049654.1, on the reverse strand, counting down.
TGTTAATGTATGTGCTATCTACTTAAGATAGCCAACATATATGCAGGCTTGTTAATGTATAGCAAGCCAACATATGCAGGTTAACAGTCATTTCTATCTCATGTTGATGTATGGCAAGCCAACATAGGCAGGTTAACAGTCATTTCTATCTCATATTAATGTATGTGCTATCTACTGAAGATATCTACTAAATATATGTGCTCTCTGCTAAAGAAAGTCAACATATGCAGGTTAACAGTCATCTCTATCTCGTGTTAATATATGTGCTATCTACTGAAGATCTCATGTTAATGTATATGCTATCTATTGAAGATATCCAACATTTGCAAGTTAACATTGACCTCTAGAACATGTAAATGCATGGGCTATCTACTGAAAATAGCCAATATAAGCAAGTAAATGGTAAATATATGTGTTGAAGGCAACCAACAGGTGCAAGCTAACATCAATTCTTTGCTATGTGCCGTTATTTGCGTCATTTGCTTTCTACTGAACATGGCAAATAGACTAATTTCTAATGTGCTCTTTACTGAAGACAGCAAACATTATACCAACGTACATTCTGTCAGCTGAATTCAGCAAGTATATTCTGGCTAACAGTCATCTCTATTTTATATACCTTATGTGCTTTTTACTGAAGATAGCAAACCTGCATAGCAGTAATTTCCACATTATGTAAATTATGTGCTATACCTACTGAGACGGCTAGGACATAGAGGTATAGGATGACGAGGTAAAGAAAGAAATGGAGGAGATAGGTGAATGTGGCAGTGATGGTCAATACCCTGATTATCATTTTGCATTGATAACTTCAAAAATTGTATTTATGTTATTATACTCTAGCTTCCATCTCCATACTTTGCAATCAGTACCAGGCCTAGCTATATTGTCATTACATGGCACCTACATAGACCATGTCATCTATCATTTTAATTATAAGTTTGTTTGATTGCCAACCACAGCATTTTTGTCTATTACTATTTTGTGACATCAGCAACAAGAGTACATCCACAATACACCCCTTTTAATACATGCCTTTCCTTTCTGATAAAAAATACCCCACCCCTTAAAATAACCAACACACATCTAGCTGGAGCCATTTTTTAAATAAAATTACCACTGGTATTTACCATATATACCAGTTCATCCCTTCTTATTAAATTCTGCAGCACACACACATATGATTAAATATGAGTTATCTTAGCTTATCCTTTATCCCCAGGGTCTATTTCTGATGATTAATGATGATTAACTATGTTTGTGTTCTTGCATACAGCACTTAATGGATTTGGCTTCATGCTCTCATACACATAATTATGCTGTTGGCACAGTTCACTGGCCCTTATCGACTTGTATGATTAGAAATTGACCTGTAATTTTTTTGGTATTAATTGATAGTACCGAGAATCCCTGGTGTGATTACTAGTTACGGGGTTTGCAGCATGTTGGCGCCCTCTTAGATGTCGTTTGCTCATTTGTGTAACCTCCAAAGTAAATGTTGACTTCACAGCAGTGTAAAAAATTCTTGATTGACTCTTATGCTCTGTCAATATAAATAAAATAATAACTTATTGTGCATAAAGGGGGATGACCGATTTAAGATAAATTTTATCTGATTGAATAACTTGACCCCAATACCCCTCTGTAAAGTTGTATGCCAATCATTTCAAATCGTTATGAATATTGAGAATTAATACCGATTTTAGAAATACCATAGAATACTTGGTAAAATCAAATTGGGGCACTCCGTAACATCCAAAACCAAACTCGGTGATCCATGAAGATTGCCATACAGGGTAAATGTGAAAAATTAGCTTCTTTATAAAACCAAAATTTGGATAATTTCGTAAAATCTGGGGGTCCTGGGAATGAGGCTATTAGCGATACGTCAAGAATCTCAAATTGGTTATTTTCATTTTGCCCCCCCCAGGGGGGGTTAGGAAACATGCCAACCTAACGCAACAGCAAATCAAAACGGCATCAACTTCCGAGTGCTAGTATGTTTCAACGACTTAACGGTAGGAGGGCCTCTTACGCATATCGAACGTACCACAGACTGATTAAAGGACTAGGCCTGTCGAAATTTAAATCTAAGGACCGTATGGAAATTACACTATTTTTGCGGTGGGTAATAAACTAACCCCGACGGATTTTGAAGCAATAATTTTTCTTAATTATCAGGACATTACTAGATCTTTGCAAAGGTTTTTTAAAAGTGATTTTTTTTAAAGCATTGGGGATGAGAATGACTAGTATGATGCGTAAGCAGTTCCCCAAATTCCGTTGGGAAATCCCCAATGCCCAAAATAGAGGCAGATCGTGTCCTACCCCCCACCTGCATTTTGCAAAATGTGGTAAAAAAGCGTAGGAGTAATACAGAATAAAAGCTTCTTGTAATTGGCTACTCAGAGAGAGTATCAAGTTGGATAATGTAATAAGCCAACCAGTTCCCCAAATTACGTTTGGAAATCCCCAATGCCCCAAATCGAGCAGACGTTGTCTACCCCCGCATTTTGCAATGTGGTAAGAAAAGCTTAGGAGTACAACAGAATAAAAGCGTCTTGTGTAATTGGCTACTAAGAGGGGAGTTATAAAGTTGTATCATGTAATAAGCCAACCAGAGATATTGTAAGAAAGGATGTAGGCCTCAGGGAGTTAGAGATTAAAGGCGGACTCCGAGATTTTGAAATATAATTTTTTCGTGTATATATAAATGTCAACTAAAATAAAGATAGTCACATAATGGCTTGGCTTAATCTGAAGTTAAGATGAAACATATTAGTCATTTTGATATACTCGTGTAAACATTTTAAGTGAGTATACAGTACCAAGGGATATTGGGTCTAACCAAATTACTGTTCCGGAATGTACAAAAATTTGTGATATTCTATATGAAAGATCATGATTTGAGCTTAGCTTTTTCACACACGTTAGTACGTGGACAGCATTATGGCATGCAAAAAACATGATTTGTTGAAAGATTGAGGGTGCCCTCCATTAGGGTTGCTGAAAATATTGCAAAATTGGCGGCCATCTGCAAAAACAAGTAAGTGGGTCATACACTCAACAAGATTTATTATAAGCAGTATCAATGCAGTTTGTGATTTTCATTTCCACATGAGATTCCCTTGTAGTGAAATCTTTTTTAAGAATTTTGTGGTTTTATGGGAAAGTGCTTGACAAAATTTGGTCTGCAAATATTATCTTTCCAAACGGGTCTACATCCACTTCACAAGAAAATTAACGAAATTACAAACCCTGTTATATTACTCAGTGTTAAACTAATGTGTTTTTTTGGTTCTACATGTTGGGATTTGTAAGGTGGGCTGGAACAGGAACTTAGTCAAATGGTCCAGTTTAGTTTTTTTCATGTTAACGGCCATGAACATGTTTTTTCCATTATTTTAACAGAATCTATATAATATTTATTTTTTCCTCATATGTTGTTAATTTTATTTTACTATGTTACGCTGTTTGACCAAGAACAAATCACAGGGGATGAACTGCAAAAGGTGGGTAATTTGCGTATTACGCAATACTCGCCTGTGCTATTCGGCGCGGGCGATGTAATGAGCGCATCAAGACACGCCTGATGCATCGATTCGATATGACGCACACCCATGTTAACGTGTATGCAATTGTAAATGGTTGCCCACGTGAGTTGCTTTTGCAAACAGCAATGGGATTTAAATTTCACGTTTGAGCCTCATAAATCTTGAATTTTTGCTAAGAAAGTTATCCAAGATGAAGCAATGCGACCTGGTGCAGAAGCAGTGTGAAGAATAAAGAGATGAAACGCTTGTGGCTTGGAATAAGGCTATATTTTGTACGGAAATGGACAATATTTGGACAAAATGGCGATTTTCTATGTGTTCACTTTCGGCGATAATTCTTGATTTTCGGTTCCCAGTACCGAAATCCGTATCAGCAAAACAGGTAAGAAATGAAATGTATCGTATAGAGCATATCAAAATCTAGGCTCGGTTATGTTTTAGTTTTTCATTTGGTTAAAAATCGTGATATATGTCAACTTTGAACAATCTTGGCGTTGTCCAATTGAACCATGGCGGTTTTTGGCTTTTTTGGCAAGTAATTTGATAATAGTGAGAATTTGAAAAAAGGGAAATTACCAGACCCCTATACACTATGAATCTGGATACAAAAAACGAACAAGCACATTTATAAACTATTTCTATATTTTTTTATAGGGAACCCAAAAAAATGGAGTGGAAAATCTCCATTTTTTATGATTTCTCAAAAAATACGAGTTGGGGGAAAAAATATATCATATTTGGATTCCTTGGTTCATTTCCTCTCAATATGGATCCTTTTATATATGTTGGAACAAACAATTAAGAAGATACGGCAAGAAAACAGTTCCTTTGAATTCCGGACTTAGCAGGCCCACCTTAAGTGCAAACAAAAAAAGTATTGAGTTGATGTAAATGAAAATATTATGGTTTTTCTCAGAACTATGAAAGGCAGGGGGTTAGGACATGCCAACTAACAGCAACCGACAGCACCACTTCAGGCAGAACCGCTGCATGTCTTATTCAAAGACTTAAACGGTAGGAGGGCCTCCTACGAATATCGAACGATCACCACACAGACTCGGAAGGTAGGCTGGTCACGAATATATAAATCTAAATGACCGTATTGCGAAATTACACTATTTTGCAGGGGGTTACTCCACTAACCCCCGACGGATGTGAAGTCAATAATTTTTTTCCTAAATTATCATGATATTACTAAGATGTATTGACAAAGGCTTGAAAAGTTGATTTCGCAATGTCACTGGGACGAGGCTGCCGTAGAAAATACATGTAGAATTCCCTAATTGACGTTTGGAAATCCCCATGGCCCAAATCGACAGATCATGTCTGACACCCCCCCCATGAAAAGGGGATTTATGTCATTTGAAAAACCACTATTCAAATAATGTCTTGCTCCCTTATGAAATGCACAAGCATAGTGAACCCTGTGGCAGGTAGATGAGAGTATTGTAATGTGTAGCACAATATCAATATTCAGAAGCCATGGATCAATATGACAAGAAGAAAAGCTGAATGCCCACTGATAGTCATCACAAATATTTTGTCAGCAATGTTGCAATGTACTGAATTTTGCAGAGTCGTCTTAAAAATTATGTTCTGGTGTTCACAGTGGTAGTGGAATAGTGGCTAGGGCAGAAAGTCCCAATGGGTCCCATGCTGTATCTGATCTTTGATAAAAAAAACACCAAGGAAAGGTTACAAAGACCTTAAGATGTGCTTTCAGAATAGTAAATGATGTTGATATCAACTTTTTTTCAATATATACATTTTTGTTAATGTGGATGTGGAAATTTCAGAAAGTAAAAGCCACTTTTCAAGGCTCTCTAACATTTACCAAAGTAAAATGTAACTCTGAAACACGATATCACCTACTTAACCTTAACACGTCACCGGGGGTTTTGCCGAACATTGTCCGAGAGCAATGAAACTGATTTTTTTATTTCTTAAGTAAAGTATCAATGAGAATAAAAGTTGCATTTCTTGCATCTCGTACGTTTTTCTGGCACAGGAGTAAGTGGCGTAAAGTCGGTTATACGGCCGAGAAGCAATGAGAACCAAGGACACTTTCTGTCGGGGAAACGTCTTGAGAAGCAATGAGAAGGCTCATTCCGCTGGGAAACGGTACAGGTGCAGTGAGAGTAATTTCGTACGCAAATAGTTGTTAAGACCAGTTTGCCGACCGGTTTGACGGGTAATTGACTCAATTTGCAGGACGGGTTACGCATTTTAAAAGTGGCGTCATTCACCTTCTGCGGTGGAAACGGTCTGAGATGCAATGAGAATCATTCATCTCCTGCGTGGGTAAGGTCCGAGGTGCAATGAGATGCAATGAGAAGCATATGCACCTTCTGCGGGGAAACGTTCCGAGATGCAATGAGAAGCAATATCGACCGGTACAACGGATTGTGCCTCTCATTGATTCTCGGACGGGTTAGGGTTAAACAATACACTCATAAAAACACTACAAAATTTCAATTTTCACCAGTTTAAATTTTTTAAAAAAAATCTTCAAGACTGGAAAAAGGAGATGGCAGTCTGAATTAAACATAAAGCCATAACCCACTTAATCCTAGACCATTATCCTAACCCTAACCTAAGGGACCTTAAACCTTAAATTTAAACTCATTTAGCCACTGGTGGCCACATTAATTGGTTATTAAAAAAAGTTCATATGATGTAATGGCCAATCAAGACATGGTAAGAAAAAGCTATTGTGATCAGGCAAAGAGCAATCCGAACCACTGTAGAGGAAGACATTAGGCTTTAGGGTTAATCAGCCAATCAAAACACTGTAAGGACGACATTAGGCTTTAGGGTTAATCAGCCAATCAGAAACCTGTAAGGAAGACATTAGGCTTTAGGGTTAATCAGCCAATCAGAAACACTGTAGGAAGACATTAGGCTTTAGGGTTAATCAGCCATCAGAAACAACTGTAGGAAGACATTAGGCTTAGGTTAATCCGCCAAGCATGTGTCATTTCTCTTTACAGTGTTATACATTTACGGTAGGATCATCGGATAAAATTGGGTCTTACAAATAAATTACATAAATCAAAACCCCTGATCAATTTCGCCCAACTTGACTAATGTAAGGATTGAAAACTCACCTCTCCTCCACAAGTTTTTGCATTTTCAAGACTGCCAATGATTTGTTTTAGTGTTTTTCTTAATTTTTTTAAATTCCCTAATTTTTTACATCATAATTTTTTCCCACCTAATGGAGGTGAGTTTAGCTGACACTTTTGGAATGTGTGTCTAATAAACAAATAACCTAAAATCTACTTTGGCTTTTTTGGAATCACGTGTTTTAATTCTTTAGAAAAACAAATTTGGAAAAATAATTTAGGGAAAATTAAAAACCCTCTTATTTCAATAGAAACCACTCAATCTGCAAAATCTAACGTTAGAATTTCTAAATTTGATTTCCTTTCATATTGTCACCTTAATCATCACCAAGGGAGTTGTAGTTTCTCTCAGGAAAAATTCTGAAAATTGGATACTTCAGTATTTCTAGAAAGCTTCAACAAAAGTGTTTGTTTGCGACCACCAGTTCTTTGTTTTTGATGACCCACATAAAAATAAAAATTGTATGGATTTTTTGATATTACTTTAAAACCATTCAAAAAAACATTCCATCTTATAACTCATCAATTACTTGAGAAATAAATTGAAATAATGTGTAGTTTTTTCAACAAATTGCCCATTTTTGTCATTTTCTGTACGGCCAAAAATCAGCCCCTGTACAAAGTCTCAAATGGGATTTGAAAACGCATTATGTGACATATCTCCAAACGCCTTTTCGAAAATTAAAACTTGCACACATGTTTCTTTCACCAGTCCCAACCTTTCATGAGAATTCCAA
>JAMKCH010049653.1:0-10627 GCA_023653785.1 Ophioderma brevispina | reverse complement strand
GCCAGCTTACCACACAAAACCCACATGGGGCCCCAGCACGGCATGTTGAAGGGGGGAGTGACAAATTCGAGTTCGAGTGACAAATTCGAGTTTCGAGTGCAAAGTTCGAAGTTCAGTGAGATTTCGAGTTCGAGTGACAAATTTCGTGTTTAGATTTTGGTGTTCAGAGTAAGATTTCGAGTTTTCGAGAGTGACAAGTTGTCGCGTGGACGAATTTTCGACAGTTCGAGGGGACAAATTCGAGTTTTGAGTGAGATTTTCGATGTTCGAGTGACAAATTTCGATGTTCGAGAGTGACAAGTTCGAGTGAAAAAATTTCGGATTTCGAGTAGTGTGAAAAATTTCGAGTTTCGAGTGACAAAATTTTCGAGGTTCGAGTGAGATTTCGAGTTCGGAGTGACACATTTCATTCGAGTGACGAATTCGAGTTTCGATGACAAATTTGAGTTTCGAGTGAAGAATTTTCGAGTTTCGAGTACAATTTCGAGTTTCGGTGGTACAAATTTTGGTTTCGAGTGAAGATTTTTTTGTTTCAGGAAGATTTTCGAGTGACAAATTTCAGTTTTGAGGGAGATGTTTTGTTATGAGTGAAGTTTATTGGTGGTATGGTACATGGATTGGATATTACTCCTAATTGTGTTTATTTTGATAAAAACCCTATCAGTGATTTGATGAGCCAATTATTGCTTAATTTTAATATATATGTAGCCTACTGACTAGGATGGAATAGAACTCCAAATTTGATTTTTTTTTTTTTCAAGTTCCAATTGTATGGGACAAAAGCCAGAAAGTTAATTTGAAGATAGGACTTCATATAAAAGCGTATTAGCTGACTTACCCTACACACAAGATTCTCATGCTAGGGGGTGCGCATTAGAATCTTGGTGTGTAGTAAGTCAGGTTAATTTATTCACTTTATTTCACCCAAATAATGACCAAAAAATAATATAATAGGAAGTCTTCAACGAATTCATTAGATTTTGTCCGTGCAATTAAACAATACAATATCAAATTCAAGGTTATATTTTAGTTACATGATTTGGTTTTGGAATGGGGAGTGTGAGTTATGTAAAAAAACACATTATGAGTCATTAATTAAAGTGATGGAATGTTGTGCATGTAGAGGAAAATCAAAACTGTTTTTTTAATTTCGAGTTATGATGATGACAGCCCAAACTGGAGTCATATTGATCCGAACTGGTAGTAAAGCAGTCAAACTTTTCATGGAGTCAAGTTTGACCTATAATGAAAGAGGTTATTATGGCAGTAATGAAAGAGTCGCTTGACTCATGAGTCAGGCTCTGGTAACATGACTTTACCAAGAGTTCAAGGGGGGGAGGGCATTGCTTAGGGAAGAGGGACAAGTTTTGAGCTACATTGATTTCAGTGTGACAAAAACTGATCGTGTGCTCCTGTCATGCCGGGTGAAGGTATTTGCGAGTTGCGAAGTCGCGGTGCGGAGTTTACGAGTTGCGAGTTGGCGAGTATGCGAGATTGCAGTTGCCGAGTTGCGAGTTACGAGTGCGAGTTGCGAGTTCCTGAATGAGGTTGAGAGTTGCGAGGGGGGGGGGGGGGGGGGGGGGGGGGGGGGGTGGGGGGGGGTATTTTTTTTCGGGGGGGGGCGGGGGGGGGTAATTTTTTTAAGGGGGGGGGGGGGGGGGTGTTCATGACTGCGAGTTGGGATTTGCGAGTTGAAATATGCGGTGCGAGTTCCTCGGATTTGCGAGTTGCAAATATGCAAAGCTTTATTCTAGTTTTGTTACTAATCTCAAAATGTAAAAACAAGTGAAAATTTTACTCCCAAAAAAGGAGTGAAATCTTGTAAACCACTCAATATGAGCAGTTTGTACTTAACAGTGTGAATTCCACTCAAAAAAGAGTAAAAATCACTCCAAAAGAGGGATTTTCACTTCAGTTTCGTGTTTAATCCTTCGTTAACTTCTCACCACAAAAGGTGTTGGCCTTCATTTTAACTCCTCAAACGAGTGGAAAATCACCCTGTGGATTGATTTCACTCTTTTTGAGTTAAAATTTGTCTTTGAGTACCAAACCACTCACTTTGGAGAGGTTTACAAGGTTTAACTGTGACAAGGAACAAGACTTTACATCCACGCAATCGTGAAACCAAGCCAATGCAACTTTCCATTTAGGTGTCTCTAAGCTTTTCTTATGATGCCTCTTTAAACACCATTTTGAAATTCAAAAAACTATGAGAGCTTTTGGGGGCAGACACCTTTTCAAACCGGCGCTCTCAGCCAATTAACACCCCCTTTCTCTAAAAAATTTGGTCAAAAATAAATTTGGCTATTATTTAGCCACAAAATTTGTTAGGTTGGATATGAGATACTAGTATATGATGAGTCAATGGCACACCAGGATATTGTTGAAATGTAGTAAAATGAGGAATATGATGAAGGAAACACAGAACAATTTTCCAAAGGGTGTTTCCGAAATTATTTTCACCCAAATGTGGTTTCAGTTTTCACTACTAAAATTTGTAGATTGTACAGGGACTGATTTTGGCAGTGTAGAAATGGGTAAAATAAAAACCAGATAAATTTACTTTTGAGAAACTACAAATCCCCCTACCTCCATTATATATTTGAGAAAGTTGATCTTTACTCAGTCAAGTTAAGTTTACATGGTGTCAGGTATGTTATTTTATGTATTTTCCTGAGCTTGTCCCTTAACTTGTCTCTAGCCACACCTCAAACCTCCTGTTTATTGCACTGTGATTATGTGGGTATATGCGCGTATGAAGATTTTTGTTGGGTGGGTGTTAGAAACAACAACATGTTTGTTTCTGTAAACAGTCCAATCTCACACCACACACTAGCACCTCTATACCAGTTCTACCAAAATGACAAGCTTTGCCATTTTCGGGTCATGAGGTTACTAAATCAACTAAGACCCAACCCAAGGGTGCTTTTTGTTATGTAGAAAAAAAAGATAGAGTACCTCTTTGTTCCAGCCAGCTATTCATCATGTTCATAATTATGCATTTGTATAATTGACAAGTTGTTAGACTTCTTACTAAGTATTTGGCTACAGAAAGTGCACTAAAGGTGAAAACAGAGGTGAAATACCGGCTTTATTTCAATTGTATTGGATCAAATACTAAATTAGAAATTCCACAAAGTTGTGTAACAAAGACATTTTAACCTTCAACTCTTTCAGATGGGGATAGAGTTGAAGACTTTGATACATCATTTTGCGATGTGTAAATCTCGTCAATGCACTTGCAGAACAGGGTGATATACAATAAACTAGGCTTGTTTTAGTCACCACAATAGTCATAAGGTTATTGCAACTACATGATTGAAACTGAATATCTGATACAATAAACTTTGTATGTATGCGATTGAAAATCATTAAGTGAAATTAGGGATGGAAACTTAATCAGCTTCAAGAATGAAGAAAGCAACTCGCAAATTCTAGGGAACTCGCCAACTCGCAGTAACCCCAAACCGCAAATTCATGCTCGCAAAATCAACTCGAACTCGCATTCAGGAACTCGCAACTCACAAATCGCAAAATCAACTCGCCAAAAATTCAACTCGCAACTCGCACGTTTTAAACTCACAACTCGCATTAGGAACTCGCAACTCGCAACTCGTACTCGCAACTTACAACTCGCACTCGCAACTCGCCACTCGCACTCGCAACTCGCCACTCGCACTCGCAAACTCGCAGATATTCAAAAGACCCTCATGCCGGTGTGGATGTGGTAGTGAATGTGTACTGGATGTACCGGATAAGACTAAGAGTAATGTGATTTTTTTGAAGAAATTTAATTCTAAAACAATTTGGGGCCTATGAATTCCAGTATCTGTCCAACAGGACTTAACGTGACATGCGGTTAACATGGATCCATGATGGACCTGGACCTGTAGGCTGGTTAAAACTTAATAACATTTGATTTCACTGATTGTAAAAAGGTTGTCAAATTCGACCCCCCAATGTTCGTAGGGTGGCCTGGGTGCATGGCAGAAACGAATATTTCCCCAATTTCATGCAATTTGGTTATGTCAAATTAAAAGCAATCGGCTATGTATTGGCCAGTACTTTCAGTGCATGAGTGACTGTAGTGTCCGTGCATGCATGTGTGTCAACTAGTGGTAGTATGCAGGCTAGCCTAGCCTAGCTAGGCTAGGAGGAGTGAAGACTATCATGCTATAGTTTAAACTTTGAGTAATAATTTCTTGGCCATGAGACATGCGCTCCATTGCTTGTTGCATGACTGCGGTCGTATGTGCAACCCGTGGTGGGCCATTTTGGCCGGGCGAAAAGTCGACCGTAAGTTTTAGTAATTCTTGGCCCGTCGTACCGCACGTTGGCCGTTGCTTGTCGTTGACTGCTTCACCTGCAACCCTTGAGCGCCGTTTGGCGGGGAGGTGCGTACCTCATAACTGTAGACAAGAAATTATTACCGTACTCCAACTATAGTACTTGGGCAAAGAAATAAATTATTACTCCAGCTAATTCTGGCTACGCGCGCTAAAACCTGGAAGTGTATGACGAACGCTGTTGAATACGGGAATCCCATATGCAGTTCAACAGACGCATATCTCAAGCCACAAATGCCATAACGTATTGCCACCACGCAAGCGTTGCGAGAAAGTAGCAATATGCGTTGCGACATGTTGCAGTGTATTTAAAAAATGACCCACAACGTGTTGCTATTACTCTGGCAATCGCTGCAAACCTGTGAGCAAACGCTGTAAGCTTACGCTGTGAGCTTCACAATCAAACGCGTTGGCGAAGGTCCGCAGCCATAAGGTACCGCCTAGTCCTGCTAGGCATGACCCTCTTAGTACATTATTATAATGCCATCACTTATCAATGGAGGAGTCCTGCCAAATAGTGTGTAACTGATTGACAAAATTTTTGTCTCACATTCTCGCATAATTTTTTACGCTTCATGCAAATAAATATGGGTACCCACATTGCTCACCCACTTTTCTGCACCCACCTGCACCCACGTTTTCCTCCCCACCTGCAATCCACATTTTCACCATATAATTACTCGAATAATTATTACTATAACATGATATTATTAACTCAATGTCACCTGTTAAACATCTCTTATTGATCGTCGAGTAGCTTAAAATTTACACCAATTTCATCCTTGTACGTTTCGCGGTATTTTCATTTAGACCACTTCCGTATTCCGGTTTAATGGCAGTGCTGGGCAATATCAATCAGTATCATAATGTCAGGGGGGTAGGACATGCCAACCTAACAGCAACAGCCTTTGACGTCAAGTATGCACACATCAACGTGATAGCTTTAAGATGGATGGGATTACCCACCACCAAGTACAACGTACAGCGAATCAAACTGGCATCACCTTTCCGGTGCTAGCTGTTTCAAAGATTAAAGGTATGAGGGGCGCTCTTCGCATATCGAACGGTTACACACAGACTGACTAAAACTAGGCCTGGTCAAGAATATTTTATTAGACTGACACTATTTTGCAGCGAGGTTAATCCACTAAACTCAACGGATTTTGACATTGATAATTTTTTCTTAAATTATCATGATATTAACTAGATCTTTTGAACAAAGGTTTAAGAGAGGAGATTTTTTTTTTTTTTTTAATTGTTTTTAACTGTCACGGACCGAGACCGTCCATAGTAAATGCACTTAGCAGTTCCCCAAATTACCGTTTGGAAATCCCCAATGCCCAATCGAGCAGATCGTGTCCCCCCCCCCGCATAATGTAGCGCCGGCGGATTAGTCTCGTTACCGGATGATAGTCTCAAGCCTGGGGTCTCAAGATTAGACTTTTATATGGATGCTAATGAATAAATAGTAAACTTAAAATAAAATAAATTAAATAAATAAATAAATAAATACACCATGACTTAAATTGAGATAATTAATTTTTAGCATACTGAGAGTATGTGTGCCATGACTGATTGTAGTAACACTACGCTAAAAATTGTATATAAACATATTACCTTACGGCCTACCGTTTTTGCTGTACACTCGAAAGATTCTACTGTTTACTTCTACAGTATGCATTAAATTCTGAATTAATAATTAAGTAACTTAAAAACTTTGCTTTCCAGATTCGTTCACAGACATAGCGCGCGACAGACATAACCCCCGGGATTTAATTAGTATCGTTGTGGGTAATGCACGCTACGACGGTCGTCCTTACACAGTACGTAACACGTAAGCAGAGGCAGGACTTAAGTGGATGCCGCATGATCGTGTGCACAGCTGTTTACGGTCAGTACGCGCAGCTGTCAGCTCCACGTAGATTAATTAGAGCCCGAGCAAACACAATCAATCCTTGTTTTCGCGACATGACGCGATGTTTTCTGCGAAATGCGCAACGCCGCAAATATTGCCGTAATATATGTTGCGTACATTTCATGTGCGCGAATTGTAAAACACAAGGTGTCTTTCCCGCTGTTCTTCCATCCCTCGTCCTTGGGCCATTATCCTATTGGCGGGATGTCAGCGCATCAAAACAGGCCTACAAAAAATATAGAGCCAAGAAAAGAGAATAATTCAACCAGTAGTTTTTTCATGCACTACATACAAGTACACAGTTTAGAACAGCCATTGAAAATGATAGACCCTAACGACATTATGTTTGAAGTTGTTAGTTGTTGATAGCTAAGAAGCCTCCAATTTTGGACAATCTTAATGCCCGCTAGTGGAGAAAACCCCCGCATGTCAACGATAACAGGATTTATTTATCTGGTTTTATTTGATTTATTTATTCATTTATTTGCACATTAATGCTGGAATATAACTAATATCAATGTTATCAAATTAATGTGATAAATCAAAACTGATTTTAGCTTGTATAAAATGTTTTGGGAAAGTTCTCCTTATTCAACAGTTCACGACATAAAAAATACTTGTTTCATGCAGTCATATCAAAGAGACGGTTTGTTTTGGTAAATTTCCTTTCCCATAGGCCTCTTTGTGAATTTTTCAGATCGACACAAAACAAACAAAATGTCTGTAGGAATTTAAAAAACACAGTATAAAGCTTATTTCAGGGGGTAAGTCGGTAACATCTATGCATGGGCAAAACTCAGAAAGTGTGAGAATTGGTTATAAAAAAACTTTTTTATTCAGGGTTACTTGTCCCCTGACTGTCTCTATAATACTGGTATAGATAAAAGCAAAAGGACCTAACATCTATGATTTTTTTATTTCCTTTTAAGCATTTAATTCGAAAAACGCCCACAAACACTTAAAATACAAAAGTAAAATAAAAAACACGAACGACAAACCCAAGATCAAGAAAAAAAAAAAAAGAGAAAAGAAAAAATGCAACAAACTGTTAAATTAATAATACTTGAATCCGCTGTCCAACCATGTCAAAACTACTCTATATATTTAATCAATACTGTTTTCAGTTAAACGGGTTTTTTTATTTTTTAAACATAGGTGTTTCCCTTAAAATAGATAGTTTTTAATTTTCAAATTGTTAGCATTTAAAAATTAACGTAGCTGTTGTTAAAAAGAAACATTTCAGCGGATATCAAATCAGCGTTTACTTTACTGTTACCAAAACAACGTTTTACATTTACTGTTTTTAAAACACGTTGCAACGTTTTTTGGGTAGCAGTTATCAAATTGGGTAGTGTTTATAAAATAAAGAAACTGATGGGAAGGCTATAATGAAATTACGCGTTGACACATAAAGTATCAAGGTTAGTTTTACTGTGTACCTCTTCGAACTTGCACTGATAGCCAAAGACGGAGCAAATCATACGGTTTGCAAATAAAAAAACTAATCGAGCAAATGGTAAATGCAGAGAATAGGCAAAAAATGTAAGATGCAAATTATTTTCATTAGAGCGGGAAATAACCTCGTATCTTTCCATCATGGATACGCTCCTCTTCGCAACCGATCCGCTTGCGCATCTCTCGGTGATGCGTGAAGCGTTAGTAAAATGAACGCTTTTGGCAGAAACGTGCAAACCAAAATACTACTACTTTGCACTTTTTTTGGTTGGCCACATTTCCGTGGAATAACGAAAAATAAGTCCGTGACCCCCATTTTTTTATTTTATTTTTGTAATGCATGTGGTTGGACCCCTGACATAATTAAAAATGAGAAAAATTCCCGGAAGCTTTTTTCTTGCTGTGATCGATTTAGCTTCCCTTATCTATTGTCCCATTGAAACTGTGTACAAATTTTGGAGAAAATGTGTTTTTCATAACGTAAATATCTCGAAACCAAAGTCCGGTGACCCCCCTATTTTATGTAAGCATTTTGAATCAGCAACTAAGGAAAATCCTTTATAAATTTTAATAAAATTCCAGGACGATTTCATCATGGCGGCATTCCTCCACCTTAATGCTTATCGACCATCCCTAAAATGAACTAGATGCGATCGGGAAGTGAACCAAAGTTTTGAGTCCATTTGGTCTCTTTTACGCCAGTATTTGAGTGCATTGGGAACTGCTGATTTAGCTGTAGCAGCGAAACAAGTTAAATTGCATAAAGCGACTGTATCTGACACAGTAAGGTGACCAGGATGGACATACAGACCAGAATAGCCGCCTGAACATTGTTGTAAATAGACTACGAGGCCTAATTATTACTTAAATTGTTAAAGTAGTTCAAGAGAAAAGTCAAAACTGACTGTAAAACTTTTCTTTTACACTTAAGTTGGATAAAGTGGTTGCAGGTGGGTGCAGAAAGTGGGTGCAGGTGGGTGCAGAAAAGTGGGTGCGCAACTTGTGGCTACCCATAAATATTACCTGTTTCCATCTTGAAAGTATTCCTTAGAGTGTTATCACAACAGAAGTCGTAAATATCTTCATCACCTTTTATGAAGTGGATATTTCATGAAATTTCAAGACTTGGTACTTATGAATTCTGAACCAGTGACCAGTACTGAGTTTGTCTTGCCAGGTGCTTAATGACAGCTTTAGCTGTATTTTAAAATTGATATGACTGGTGCTATAAAGGTAGAAAGTTTTTAGTCGAACGAACCGGTGTTATACTGAAAATTGGAGGTAGACATGTTGTCAGTGTTCGAAATTTGAAGGCTACACAGAAGATTTCACAACTGATACACATAATGTTTGGGACTTCACAATCGACTGTTAAAGGCATACTGTTAAGAAACGTCATGTGAATCCCAATTATTGGGATAACATAAGGGCCCTGAATTGTATTTCACAAAATTGTCTGTGACGTAATATTCAAACCTCAAACAAATCAAGCATTGCCATACTTATTACGCTTATTGCTTTCACAACGAATTGTGAAAGTTTATAATGCGTTGTAAAAAGCTTGCAACCCTTGTGAAGGCTTGCAACGCGTTGTGAAGGCCATAAGGGCACAACGTATTGCCGCAATGCGTTTTAGATCTATTTTTTTAAATAAGTACAAACATTCATGATTTTGATTGGCCGCAAGGCCCGCAACGCGTTGACGAAATTCCGCAACTCGTTGCTGCTCTCTCACAACGCGTTCATGGCTTGTGAACTTCACAAAGATTGTGAAGCTCGTAATGCGTTGTGAAGGCTTGCAAATGGTTGTGAGTCTCTTTGTGTAAATATGTCACAGAAATTGCTCATGGAAATTGGCTGACAGAAAGACCCCGCACGCGTTGTGAAAATTTCGGCAAACGCGTTGCTACTTTCTCACAACGCGATGCGGCCACACTTATGCCTTTGAAAATGCTTGGGCCGAAGACGCGTGCGGGCCATTTGTTTCAGAAATTATGACGGCGATTATAGTAATAATGGATATGCCATGACATGTTAACCATGTGACGTACTGTACTGGTAATTGCATGCATGATGTCGATGATCGAGAAAATTGAGTCCGTGATTGTAGTGGCATGAGTTAGAGAATAAAGGTATGATTTTGGTAACCGGAACTCTCTTTACAACGAATTGAACCCAATGCGAATACCATTTATTTAAGAAGTGGAAGATACGAGGCCGGAGGCCGAGTTCTTCACGCAAAAATAATGGTGTCGCCAGGTTCAATTCGTTGTAAAAGACTTACCCGGTCCCAAAATCATACTTATTCCATCTTAAACAGCTTTACATTTCAGGTCATCTTTTAACCAATTTCGCGATGCTTTATAATAAACGGCCTAACTACAACAAAGAGGACTGCCACCACCCAAGTGACAACAATCGAACCAAGCCCGTTGAACGCAACGATCCAAACGCCACGAGACGCAACGGTTGGCAGGCGCGCAACAACTATCCAAACGCATTATGACGCGAGCGCTTCAACCTAAAACTAACGTCAATATAGCGCAGTGCAGTGTACGTACTACCTGGGTTCAATCATTCGAATTGAACCCGGATATCAGCAATGAAATTGCATACATTTTCCACAGCTGTTTACAGGGGGATGGCCCGATTTTAAGTATATAACGTTCATCATCTTATCAGGATGGCCTTTCACCCAAAAATCCTATCTGTAAAGTGTTCGGCGCCAATATTTCATTCAATCCGTTTTGATGTGACAGCTATAAACGTGATTTTGTTGACCCCATAGAGTAAACATGTTTTAAAACTAATATTGGGCGACCAAATGGAGTACACTTTCACACATCCTCCTAAACCAAACATCATTTAGCTCTAATATTTCAGTTTCACAGGGTAATGAGAAAAATAATAG